>PVHP010035530.1:0-18440 GCA_004024765.1 Zapus hudsonius
GAAGGGTGGACATCACCTCCGCCACAGCACTGCAAACAGCGGCAGGAAGGTGTGCCAAACACTGGCAAGGGGAAGCTGGTTTATGGCAGTGTTCACCAAGAAGAAGGGAGCTATAATGGTTATCACTGTCAGAGGGATTGATCATTATTTCTGGATTTTTATTTGGAAAACAAGAAAAACATTCTGAAGTAGAAATGAGAAGTAGCAGCTTTACAAAGGAAAAAATGTGAAGCAGTTTTATAGCAGGTACTTTGAAATTATGTTTTTTTTTTAAATTTACCACTATCCTGTTAGGTATTCTTCCTTTTCTAAGTATAATAAAACTGAGAGAGCAAATATTATGTTAAGGACAGAATATGAACTCTAAATCTGATTCCTTTATCAAAATGTTATTATTCTTAAAGCTATATGTACATGAAAGTATTTGAATAGACATATACAAATGATCCTATAGTTATAATGACCACAAGAAGTAGAAAGACTTTAATGCCTAATCAAACAGCATAATAGGGAATTTAACCTTGAAAACAAAGAAGGAATGATTAGTAAAAGAAAAAAAATTCCAGGGAGAAATAAAAGGAAAGAAAGAAGGAAAAGAAGATCAAAATTAATTTAGAATAATTTTGCTTTGTAATATCTTATTTACATTGTATATTACATTTTACTTAATTCCTCTGTGTTCATGATTACCAATAGAAGCATTTTTGTTGCAAGTAAAATTATTTTGTAGCTGTCTCATTTGAACAACTGTGAGGAATGATGTACATGGATAAGGGAAAATTAAAAAAATAAGTTACTATATTATAAAAATTACATACAATTATTCTTTAATTGAATATTTGGGACCCTTATATTAGTTATAAAGAATACTATATGACAATGTTATGTAAAAATCTCAGCGGATACAATTACCTTTATTTTAATTTTTACATCTGAAGCAATTTTACACATTTAGTACTTACAACTCTTCAGGAAATTTTGATATCTCTTTAAAACACTTAAATGGTTTGTATGTCAGTATAAATTAGAAGCAGAGCAAAGCAAATAAGATACTGAATTGCAACACAACCCCCCATATTGCCTTTCAAAGCTTGGAAGGTCTCCCTTTTAATTTCTGAATAGGAGGTGTGTGTATTCTTTCTAAACATGTCTGGAAATTGGGGGGGAAAGCTGCCAAAGTTCAAACACTTGGGTCTCTGTGTCAGGGTCTTTGTTCTCTGGAAGAGATAGTTATTCAAGTTACAGTAGTATTTTCTTCATACAAAAGGGACTGCTCTTTTCTATTTCCTGACTGTCTATTATGGAAACTTGCTTATGTACCTTCTCTACTTAGTAGCAAGACAAAAATACTCAGCGCTGAAAGTGGAGATCGTTATGTTTGCCTGCATTTTTTAAAGGATCTTCTGTTCAAAGCAATAAAAAACAAATATGGTTCCCAATACACAAGGAGAAAATAAAAATGAATGAGAAATTCTATTCCTAATTCATTTTTCATAAATTTATTCACTTTCTATATTATCTCAGACAATGATCATAATTTCATTATGGCTTGATTGGTATGATCAGTTATACTTGATTTGTTTACTGTAAAATAATATTAGCAGGGTCTATCATTGTCATTTTAAATACCATATATTTATTACATACTTGGAGGGAGATGCAACCCAGTAGTATACTAAGATATTAGAGACCTAAAGGGAAGGATGAAAAAAAAGCCACGTTAGTGAGAACCATGCATGTGAGCAGGGTGTTAGCAAAGCAGTCTGTTACTTTTATAATTGTGTTTGCAAACATGGAAAAATTAACAATTTCTTATTCACCAAGAAAACTAAAACAACAAAGTGTTTATATTAGCTAGGTGTACTCAGATATACATTGCAGAAAGATTATGGATAAGGAAATCTTTTCCATCTTACCCCACAACTAAAATTTTTTCCATGGAGTTGTCAAATATGAGAACTTTTATTAGACATTGAGTTCTTCATGGAGATGTGCCCTGTTTTGGTCCATAAAGGACATAAAAATGATATGGCAACAAGAAGAAAATCATAACTCACAAGGTTACATTAAAAAATTAACTTAAAAGACGTTGTATGTTTTAGGAAAGTCCTAAAATTTCGATGAAAATATAACCAGAGATTACGTTTGCACCTGGTATTGTGTTTTTGCAGTATTCTTATTGGCAAGGATTACCAAACTTTTATCTTAATTCAAACCAATGGAATAAAGAAATCATATACATATTTCTTATTCATGAGTCAGTAAAATGATTGGTGAGGTGTGGGCATGAAAAATTGTGCATAATATGTTTACTTGATTTGATTACAATTTTAGGTGGATTTGTTCTGTATAATGTCTACACATGCTTCTGTGAGAACTCATTATCATCATTAAGAATTAAGACAGAGACATTTGTAAATATACATTTTGCCTGGCAAACTGCTTTCAATGTACAGAGTAAGAAACTTTAAAAAGTTTTATTTTTTAAATTGTATTCTCATATCGTCTTCACTTAAATTCATAAGAGTTAGGGGAAGCTGGCTAGAGGATCACATTCCAGAAGGGGATAGTGGGGAAGACGAGGAGTGATTTCTGTCAAAACTTTCACATATCAAACACTATATAAAGATTTTTTTAATCAATAGCAGCGAGAATAATCAGATATGAACAACGGATAAAGGTAGAATAAAGTTAACTTTCTTTCAACCCTGTGATGTCATTGTTTTTGGTTTTAAGGGTGAATTATAACATTTATTATAGAAAGAGGGTTAAGAGGAAAAGCCCACCTGGAAAATATCCTGGTATAGAGAATGCAGAAGAGGAGGTCTGGAAAGGGCTAAGAGAGACTTCTTTGAATTACGATATGCATTTTTAATTTCTATTTTCAATCCAAATCCACTCGATAAGCCATTGAAATTGAAGCCAACTATATTAATATTAAAGGTTTGTTTAAAGTAATCAGTACTAATATATTATTCTAAGTAAATAATTATTTAGGTATTAATGGATAATTTGGAAATTGTGGATATTGTTAAGAGAAAGGAGGCACTATTAGGAAATAGGCATTTAAAATTCAGTATGAATTTTCTCTCTTGTAAAAATCTTCACTTTATAGAGCACTGCTACTATATAAAAATGAGAAAAAAAGACATTTATGTTAGACATTTTTGTAAACAACTCTGTGCTTATTTCTTTTTTATGACGGACTTTCAAGTTTTGAGGGAAATAACTTCTACTCAGCATATCCATAATATATGAACTTCTGAAAATATGTAGAGTTCTTCAAGCTTGGTCAAAACATACCTTATTTATTTTCCAGATCATTAATTTAGAACCTGTTTACTGGGAGAAAACATTTTCTTTGGAAAACAAGAAAATTGATAGTTGCTTTACTTTTTTCTCTAAAATATCATGTAAAATATTTCTTCTATGAAGAAATTCCTCCACTAAACCTGAAAGGTATGTAGCTTGCCCTCATTTTTGTTGGCTTTAGGGTTTACTCTCCTTTTTAATGACAAATACTTAATTTGACAAAAAAATCCAAGAATCTCTGCCGTATTATAGAAATTTCTTCTGTATATTAGAATTCCATGTTAGTTGATCAATGCAAAGGTAAATGATAAATCAACAAAGCTGTAAAGTACAATTAAATGCTATAAACAAGTTTATGTAACAGTGTAGAAGATCTATGCGGTCCTTTTCATTTCTGTAGTATGTTTTCAATACTGAACACGTTTATATTACAAACAGTAAACTATATCCTTATTAGTTTTGTTGTTTCAGAATTAGGGGCAGAAAGCAAAATGTCCATCCATGCTGCCATCTACTGTGTACAAAGTGGCTAATGGCCCTCACCTTTCAGGACTTCAGTTCCCTCATCTGTAAAGCCAAGAGAGTGGCTTGTCTCTTAGATGTCTTGCTGCAACTGGTCTGCTCTATCTGCTCATTTTTCTTTTTTTTTCTTCCTTCCTTCCTGTCCCCATCCCCCCTTCTCTCTCCCTCCCTTCCTTTCTTTCTTCTGTTCCTTCCTTCCTTTCTTTTTCTGTCTTTTTTCTTCTTTCATAAAGTTTTCTAAACTATAATACATATAATATATAATCTAGTTTTCAACTACCCACTTCCCTTTAAAAGCACCCTTCTTAAGTTCTCTGCTCCATTCTACATCTGGGAACAGTGAATAGGTGGTGTGTTTCCCATCCTTCAATTTAATATCCTCATAGGTATATTACATTGTGAAAATTGTGATACCTACAATAGGAGAATCCCTGAAAACCACTGCATCTAATATTATCCTGAATAATAGATGGGTGACAAAAGTAAAAGAGCTTTATATTGGTCATATTAGTTAGTGATGTAGCTAAAATTCACAATTTCTACAAGAAGAACTATGTCAGCTTGCTTTTGATTGCTGGGGCAAGATACTGGGAACACAACTAGGGAAAGATGTCTCTTTATTCAGATTGAGAGTGCATTTCTTGTGGAATCATGGTGTTTAGGCTCCATTGAGGTGGGCTGTGGAAAAGGGTTGTAAAAGGGTGTTACCTCACTGTACATGGTTCTTTAATATGAAATGACAAAAATTGCATGTTCTCTAACATGTGGATCCTATAGCCTAATGTATGTATGTGTGTAAATTAGGATGTGAGACTGAGTATGGACTATGTTTTTGGAAATATAATCTCACAAATCATCCCTGGCTGGCCTTGCTGTATAAGCAAAGGACTTGAACTGGTGATCCTCTTGCCACAGAATCCTGACTGTTAGGATTGAAGGTGTGTGTCATCTTGTTTATAAAAACTAACAAGCATTTTATTTATTGATTGTTTGGTTCATTCATTTATCCATTTGCTTACTTTTTTGGTAGTGGGTATTTAAAAATCAATGACTTAAGTGAGTTAGACATATATTCTACTACTAAGCCACATCCCTAACCACTCAGCAAATTACTTTGATTGTAAAAGCTATTCTAGAACAATTAGAGTTGTACTTGTAAGAGCAGGTGAAAAGCAAACAAGTTCATGTTCCTCTGCCAGCTTTCGTCTTACTGACCTTCTGTCCTTTATATTTTCCTGCTAAGTCTCATTTTCAAGTATTATTCACTCTTACTTAACTGTGCTTGTGGACAGAATTTCAGGGGTAGCTTGTGAAGATGCATTTTTGGGTATAGAATTTGGGACGTTGAAAATTATACTGCTATACAATACAAAAAAAAATATTGACATTGATTTCATTTTGTATATTTGGCTATCAATTGGGAATAAAATTCCAAAGGATACCCTGAGACAATCCATTAACCAATCATTTTATATAACATCCACCTGGCATAATTAATTTTTCAAAATGAACAATAGGGATAAGTGCTTTAAACTTTTTAATATGCTATATGACTGGTAACAAAGTGCTCAAGGTTCATTATATCCTAGACTTCACCATTATTAGACACTGATTACAGAATTTCCATCACTTTTGAAAGTCAAGGTCATCTCTGTTGCTACCTCTTTCAACCATGAAACAGATATAATGCAAAACAGCAAAATAACTGATTTCAATTGGAATTGAGGAGAAAAAAATATTAAATTCTCTCTTTTTTTCTGTCAAAGTTTTCAATAATTTTATTTTTCTAACATTTTGAGGATATGAAGCCTTCTTTCAAATACAAGAAAATCAGTTTTATGATATTTTGGGATAAGAAATTCCAAATAATATTAATATAATATAAACATAATATATTTTTGAAATATTGAATTTTGTCATCAAAATTTTCTGATTGGGCATTATGGATCTACATAGTCTACAATTGAATGTGGAAGTGTTTTGTAAAAGAGAGTAGATATAAGAATTCATACACTATAATCATAGAAATCCTGAACTTGGAAGATATTTGAAAAATTTACATATAATAATTCAGCATACTAGAAATGCAGTAGTTCTGATTGATACTACTGTAAAGGTAGACACTACTGGTGAGGATTCTATTGAGCATGAAACAAATTTATAATATGATACAATGTTCATAAAGCAATTGGTTTTATGAGAAAGATGGCATCTGGTGATTTGAACTTTGTATGTCTACAAATGTATAGAAAGAAAATAACCTTTAAACTGACAAATGTGGACAATGATAATATTCCATATTTATTGAGAGATCACATTATGCTAGGTATTCTTGTAAGTGCTTTCCATTAAATTTCTCATTTTATCCTTCTGATAACCTTATATGATAGGCACTACTATTATTTTATAGCTTCATATAATCTTAGGGAGATTAGATAACTTGTTCAAGGTCATATAGGCAATGTGTATTGGAGCAGGCCCTGATTCAAGGCCCAGGCTCTTACTCACCAATTCTTATTAAATTCTTTTGCTTTTAACATCTTTGCTTGGAGTCCTATTTATTAGAGCTGAAAACAGTAGGCATCTTCCATTGCTATAAATATTTAAAATCAATAAGATTGTTATCTACAATGTAATAATAATTTGGAGTGAGAGTCTCAAGTTATTCCTGCTAATAGTCTATCTAAAATCCTGACATGTGTTAATCCTGATTGCATTTTTATGCCTTTTGAAATTTAATATCTGCCAAGAGACCAAGTTAGATCTGATAAAGAGTATAGCTTTCCTTTTCAAAATATATAGAAATACTTATTCACTAATGGTTAGATAAACTTCATTTTTCTAGCAAGTGCAAAAATAAATGGTTGTGGTAGCAGGTTTTTTGTAGGCTTACAAGGTTCCCCTTGAGCAGTGGCAAAATAAACCATGATCCTTTATGAGACCAAAAGTTCAGTTCTTGTTTAATTAAAAATATCAAATAATAGTGAAGGACTGTGACAGTCACAGGATGATAGTTGAAGTAGCTGTTACCTCAGCAAGGACTAAACCATTTCCTTCCAGCAAGCCCAAGGTAGTGTGTTGCCATTACTTTCCAGGTATTGATACTAACCATCCTGAATGGCTCTCTGAAGTCGCCTTTGGCCCATCTGGCTCTCCTCAAAGTTTTTGCATGGGAGACATTGCACTCAATCAATTTTCCTTGGTCTCAAAGCTACAAAAACTAAGCTGATGCAACAAAAGTCATTTTATTGAAATAGTCCTTGTTTGTAATTAATTCTCTGTTTCTTTCATAGCTCATAATGTTACTCCAAAGTAATTATCTGAAAGAGATGTAGTTCCATTATAAAATATGGACCGAACATCCACTGAACTAGTTCTCAATATAGAGGCAACAAGTGATCACAATGGTAAACCATGTGGACACCAAGTGTTGGAGTCTTTAAAATTGTATTCAATTAGTCACAAAGTTTATTTGAACTATAATGTGCCATAACCCAGGAGAGAAATCCCTGTGCGCTCAAGAAGCTTCAAAATCCAGTGACTCACACTGAAGTTCATGGACATTCCAAAGAAAGCTCATTTACAGTGCACATGAGTGAGACAGTATGCCTAAGCTTTCTGATATCTAACAAAAGAAAAAAACAAAGAAGTTTATTATGAAATAAGCTCTGGTGTACGTTCTTTAGTCAGAGCATTGTCCTAGGTGCATAAACCAGTCTCCAGAGCTTCAAACCTTCTGTGACAAATTAATTTGAAATATATATATTTCTCCCTAACAACTATACTCTGAAGTAGGGGAAAATTTAGTTTTTAAAACAATCCAAAAAATTCTCCAGAGGAAACATCATATTCTGCTCTAGCAATTTGCAGTTCTTTTTTATCTTAGAACAGAAGTGAAAATAAATTTAAGCTTGCCTATAATGCCAATTTATTTCTGCAGCCCTCACCAACATAAGCACTTATCCATTCTGAATCTGAAATCAAAATGCTTTGAATGCAGCTTATGAGGCTCTTTGTTTTCATGAGGGAAAGAACCAGTAAAGCAAACCAAAGAGAAAGAGGAGATAATAGGGCTTGGAAGCAACCTCTTGGCAGAGAGGAACAAGAGCAGTGGAATAATTTAATTGCTCATCAGCTAATTATACGGTATTATAATGTTAATGTGTCTTCATCATGACAATGTAATAGGTATAGATTGAGGCATATGAAAAAGAAAGTGTTCATGCAGTAATTATAAGTGAGAGTGGAGCTGTTAGAGTAATTATAACGCTTCATCGGGTAATTAACGTATTGTTCAACTTGAGATGGGGAACAAAGAGTGAAAAAGTTAAATATTGAAGGACATGCCTTTGACACTCCAGAGATGCCTTTGAGCTTTAGCAGAGAATAGGATATTCTACATTGATACCATTATTTTCTCATTCCCTTTTTCATGATTTATTATTTACCTGTCATGTATGCAATAAGACAACAGAACAATTTGAGGATAAGCTGCAAAGGGGGCTTAAGGGCTTTTTTTTTAAAAAAAAAGTCATACGATCCATGTCGCTGCTATTTCTTTTCAACCATGTTTCATTTTGTGTTCTGTAAATGAGTTAAATCTTTAGCATTAAAATACAGCATAATGAAAACATATATGTGAATGGTTCAGTAAATTGAAGATGAAGAGAATTATTCTTTAACGTGCCTGAACATTACGTCCTTCTGGAAGAGAGTCAATAGTTTTGACTATAACACCAAATGAGTACCTGGACTTGTAATTTCAAACTCAGATGAAAAATATGTCTGTTGTAAAACTGCTCAATATTGACAGGTAGAGGTTGGAGGCTACAATTCTTCCATACACCAGTTTTCTTTTAAATAATAGTGCACCTGCAGGCCACCCTGTTCTGCATGTTAACAGTCTGTGATCACTTTCTTTCACTGGTCACCCATGCCTTAGAAACACCTATTCGATCAGAGAGGGGAACTAACATGGAGATCAGATATCTGCTATTGAGAGAACTCTGATTTGAAGCAGGAGGTTCTACATAGGCCTCTGCTAACCCTGTTCCACACTTCTAGTGTCTGTTCTGATCTAGTAGAAGATCACCTGGAGGCTTTCTGTATGCCTATTAGAATGGAGTAATTAAATCAGATGCAATGAGCAGATAGATAAAAGGCAAGTAGGGTCTGTTTCAAGGTGGAAAGGACAATGAAATATGCACCACCTGCAGATGGCAAAGAAAAAAGTCAGCATGGCAGGGGCTGAAGGTCATGAATGTCACCACAAGGAGAGAATACTGATGTTCTGCATTAGAGTTGGCCACAAACTTCCTAAAGGAACAAATGAGAAGTTTGTAGAGAAATGAATTTTACTACTCCAAGAATTGAAATTCCCCACAAAGCCTGCATTAACACATACACACACTACCATGCCAGATGAAGGTGAGTATAGGGAAGCCAATAGAGAAATCAGAGATAGCAGTGTTCTACTTTTTCACACTGCTTTCATATTACAATATTAATTATAGTCTTGGATATTCCTTATAGCAAAGTGTGATTTAAAACTTTTTAAATGAATAGTCATAATGCATCATCTTGTGGAGTAAAATAAACCATGTCATTGAGAAATGAATAACTCAATTTCTTCTATTAAAATCAGAAGAGGATGAGGATGAAAGTGTAATTACAATTCTTCAATTCACCTAATCCTGCTATGTGTTACTTTCCATCACCAAAAATTTAATCTTTAACATAAATTGTTTAAAAAAAATAAAAATAAAGCACATGGTTTATTAGTAAGTAAAATTAGAGTGAAATATCTATGGCTTAAGAAGTTAAAATGATTTAAATATTTCATGATCAATTTCAAATTTAGAGATAACTTGATGGCACTTTGAAGGAGTCTACTTTGTTATTGTGGAATCTATTTAGCTTCCTCAAAATTAAAAAAAAATGAACATTGAAAAAATTTAGTTCACTGGGCTCAGTGGTTTAAGCCACTTTCTCCTCAAATCTTCCCATCAGTCTGAATCTCCATCACCCAATCACAGCTGGGTGGAACTTCACAAGGAATGTCATCCAAGGAGCCTGTGGCAATGTGAGTCAGTCAAAAGAACCCTTTGGTTTGCAGGACCTCTTAGTCTGGTCTTCTTAACAGCTAACATCAGTAAAAGAGAGACCCTAGGTCAAACAAGGGAGAAGGAGAAGCCTGACACTCCAGGATTGTCCTCTGTCATCTTTATACATGACATGCATATACTCTTACATACACACACACACACCCTCACACACATACATAGGAATAAAAATCAAATACAAAATAGTTCACTACATCTTGTCAATTGCACATCTCTCAGTTTCTCCAGTATAATCCTAGAAGAGGTGAGTAATGGTGGGGCATGCTTCATCCCTCTGCAGCAACTAATATCTATTTGGAGGAACAGGTAGAATAACATGAACTCTTTCTTCTGGAGGATTTGTGTGCTGTGTGCAGCATCTCCATAATAGAAGTAAGGGTCTTAGAACCAGCTCTCTCATGTGGTGACTCTGTTAACCTCTCCGAATCTTATCTACCCTATTGTGAGAGCCGTAATAATAATTCCCATGTTGCGGGGGTGCTGGGAGATTTAAGATGTATATAAAAGCGTTCTCAGAGAAGTTGGCACATGAGAATTGTTCTGTTAAAGTTGGCTGTGATTACTGCTGCTTTGCAAAGAATTACTGAACAATACCCAGCACCATTTCATAAGATGTTCTCAAAAGTTTAAAACAAATGCAAGAAATTATGTTTTGACTTTCTTTGAAAATATTAATTATAGTTGTCCTCCACATGTAATGAAAAGTGCTCATTGTTAGAGAGGCAAAATGCAGTCATGTGAAGTATCTTCCTTTTAAGACCCTTCACAAAATGTGGGGAAGCCACAAGTTAGTTCAGCTGTAAAGAAGGAAAAAAATCACAGATAAGGAGCCTCAAGTAGGAGCAGGAGCAACCATGATCCAAGAAAACATGTGTGTATGCATCAGTGTCTTATGGGACATATCAGATTCTAATTGCTTGGTTAATTAGCCCACAAACATATGTCCAGTACTCGTGAATTTTCTTGGAATGGTATTTAAGATTAAAAACAAAAATCGCTGACCTAGTTAAACAACCCCCATGTTTACATTCTTGAAAGGCTGTCATAGCACTATATAAATACTAGCCACTGTTGACATAATCCTTAAACAAGTAAATCAACAGATAAACTTTTATTGCATTTGGAGGTTAATCAGGATGGGATGATATTGATCATTTCAAATCACTACAATTCACAAACCACCAATTTGACAAGAGGCCTGGAGTTTTGTTTTCTCTCTTAAAAAAAAAAAAACAAACCTGTATCACATGGTTTATAATGAACACACACACACACACACACACACACACACACACACACACACACACACACATTATTTTTTTAATTTGAAGTGCTGGGGTTTGGGCCAAGGTCTTTGTACACTCTTCTCCAGATGTCTTTATATATTTATATCTAATTTTATTTTTCTTCCCTTCCCTGGATTCATGTCATAGACTACTTCATTTCCAATGAAGTAGAGCAAAAAAGTCGGAGGAGCATCAGCTCATGGAACCCTAAACCCAGGTGTTCACATGTGCTTCTCCTGGTTTACTTTTAAATCATATTTTAGTACTTAGTTGCAAAAGATCTGTCATAAATTCAGTGTTCCTCTGTAAGTTACCATCATAGTTTCTTCTAAGGCGAGAGAAGAAGACTTAACAACCCAGTGATGAATGGCTTCTTTACTTTTCCTTAAAAAGGAGGTTAAAAATAGATTCATGAATAGCTTGCCCTTGTTGTGACAAAAACTTTTCAACCATCTGTCGCTTCACTGTCTTCACACACTGCTTCAGGAGTTTGATAGAGTGGCTAGAGGCCCGGCAGGCCCGTTCTCCTGAAAGTTCAGGATAGATGAAAAGCCAACATGAAGGCTCCTTGTTGCTAATTTTGGAAAATATTACAATGCATTATTAACGTATCATTAAACAGAACAGTTTTGGTGATGTTTTTGAGATGTTATAATTGTCTGTTCCTAAAGTCTTTCATTCTTTTATTTCCTTCTCTTTTTTTGGGGGTGGGGCTCAGCTTATATTCACATAGATGACCTTCCAGATGTCTCATTCTTGTCCCCCAAATGTGTTCAATCGCTGGCATAACTGACTGCATGTTGTTCTTAGGACTTGGAGACTTGAAAGACAGAAATGGTCCAGGCTGGAGCCAACATCCACTTCTGCACTTTGATAATTTTTTTTCCAAGTGAACATGGTCTTTCATTTAAAAAGAAAAGAGACACACAAGTAAACCAACAAGAACGAGCCTCCAGATTGATACTGATTAAATGCTGGTTGCTGATAAAACCAAGAAAGAAAGGGAAAGATCATGGTAGTTGAATTACTTTCCTTAACCATGTTTCTTCTTCCGGAAAATTGTTTCCAAATTGTTCTTGATCACTAGTACCATATATCAAATCTATCTAATCTCTGTTTTCTTTAGTATTTGTTTTTTCACTTCAGGAATATTTAACTGTGTGGTGGAACTTGCATGCTCACTCATAGGCTTAAACTAATAACCTTTATTTAAAGAGTAGTTAGTAATGTTTAAAAAGAATCTAAATATACATGTGCATCACAAAAAGGAAGATGGTATTTTACCATTTTTCTATAGTCCACGAGGTCTAATATAATGAGGTGTTTATAAGGGCTGCTAAGATAATGCTTCCCAAATAAAGAATGATAAAAAGTGATGTATTCGTCTTCTTCATCAGAAACAAATACTGTTTAATGTTGTCTAAGACAAGATAAGAAGAAACTAATCTTGAATGGGTTTTCTTTTCTTCCTGGTTTTTTTTTTTTTGGTGTGTGCATCTGTGGTGTGTGGGTTCATGCCTGTGTATGTAGATACAAAGTGCATCCTGTACAAGTCTGTCAGGTCTTTCCTCTATCACTGTTCTATGTTTGTTCTTGCGACAAACTCTGTCACTGATTTCAGAGCTGGTCCTTTTTTTCAAGCCCCTGAAATTTGTCCATCTCTATTTCCAAAGGACTGTGGTTAAGAGAAAGTGGCCATCAACAGCAGGTTATGTGTATTATGAGTCATCAAACTCAGGTAGTCTTAGACCTCTGCAAACTCTTATGATTGAGTGAACAACTCTTACCGGCTTACATGTCTCTCCAACTCCACATTTTTTTTTTTTTCTGTTTTTTAATCAAGTGGCTAAGGAGAAGTTTTTGAAATGGAACTGCTAAGAGTTAGTGCTTGAACTCTCAATATGTAAAATGTATATTATTGAAATTGATATTGCTATTTGGAATGGATCTTCTATTAATTTTTCATGATTTGGGGCTGAGATGAAGATCTAAAATATTAATTGCTGATAAGTAATAGATAAAAATTTAATTTGATAATAATTGAGGATATGAAAGATCTGTGAAAATAATACCATTTTCTTCTCCAGCATAGGTGCATATATAGAGTCACTAATAATTATTAATTTGCATCATGGTCAGCTCACACTGCTAGGATGAATCTCCAAATAAGGCACAGTTATGGGAGGAAAGGATTTATTGAAGCTATAGTTCCAGAAATTCCATAATGGTAAAAGGGTCTGGGCCCCTCTCACAATTCAAGCAGAGAGGGAAACCATCACCAATAAAACACAGACACACACAGACACACACACACACACACACACACACACACACACACACACACACACACACACACCAGCACACAGCAGTGAGCTCCTAGGAGCTCAGACTGCTCTTCACATATCTATAGCTGGAATTCCAATCCAACTCCAGAAACACCTTAATTCGGGAGGCTGGTTTCTGCCCAAGGTGATACCTCCTTTAGCCAGGTAGGAATATTAAATCTACTGGGTGGCATTCATTCAAACTACCACATTCTCTTTCCCTCCAAAGAAATCAAAAGCATACCCCTCCCTCTACCCATAACCAACTATTCTCATCTGCCTGCACAATATCCATCCTTAGCCCCCACAGATATGTAACTATCCTACAAAGCTTTCCCCAAGGTCTCCAGATGGAATCAATATTCATCCATTCCCTCACAATAATGGCAGAAGGCATATATTTCAATCATTGCTCATATCACATGTTATTGTTTCCATTTTTATGTCTGTCCTTTTCCTTTATTGGACCATAAAAATCCTTGTGCACAGGGAAGTTGTCCCTGTTTACACAGGAATGCGAGGTACGTGAACATGAAAACGCTTTGTTCTCTGTGATAACTGTAAGAACTAAGAGGCCCTGGCATATGGTATGTTTGCAGTGTATACAATATACATTTGAAAGAATAAATATGAGTTCATATTATTCTGCATTCCGGTGGAATATCTGACCCAAGTGGGAAGATGCCTGAGATGCTGAGTTGAACTGTACCTCAAAAGGGACATTTTATTTAGCTTCTTTAAATGGTATGACTTTTGGATTTTTAAATATATACACTTCTATCATTTACTCCTGTAGATGCTCATAATTTTTCTTGCTTAGCAACTTTCTGAAGAAGAAAATGGCTAAATTGACTCAGACTGATCATCTTTGCTATGTTTTCTCATCAGTCATTACATATAAAGGAGATTTTTCACAATGTCACTTTGCTAAAAGCCGTAGCATGGCACATTTCTGATCCTTTGGAGAATATACAAGTAGAGATCACCAACAAAATATGAGTTTATGAAGCTATATTGACTTTGCAGATAATTATTTCTCCTTGGTTTAATTTTTTCATTCAAAGAATTGGATAGAACAAGGCAGGGTTAATTGTGTCCCTTAGTCCAAAACTATCATAGAATAGAAAAGAGAACAAAAAATAAATAAAGGAAAAGACAGGGAAAGTGCATAATTGATACTTCCTATGGAGACTCTCTCTGGAGGGGCATATAAAAATGTAAAAAGAGATTGGTAACCTACCACAAAGGTTTTCTTCAGTGTGTGTATAATTATCTTTATTAAGCACACAGCCTGTGGGAAGTGTGCTGTCTGCAGATGGGTCAGCGGCTTGTTTGCTCATAACCCCTACTGATTTTAAGTGCCGGGAAATAAGACATTATGTCTACATTTCATTAAATCTGCAATTGTTTAAAGGGTTCTGGTTTCTAAGGTAGTTAAATGAGAGAACACACTGATTCATTATTGATTACAATTCAATGATATTTCTTTTGTAACTTTTGTGGCATCGAGTATGTATTTCCTTCATATCATTTCATTATAAAATCTTCACATCCTAATTTGATATTAATATCCCCATTTTACACATCAGTAAACTCAAGCTTAGAGGTATTAAATAATTTACCAAAGATCAAATAGATAATAAGTGGCAGAGCTGTTATGAAATTAAATTAAGATCCTCATGACCTTAAAGTTTCTATTTGTAGCTACTACCTAATATAACCTCTTTTAGTGTCTCATTACTGCTGGAAAAGCCCATATTGTGAAAATCACCCTTTGATATGGATATTATTTCCTGGAACAAAATTAAAATGCCACAATTTATTTTTAAAATAGTAAAATGATAGTCTTAGGAACCATATTGTGACAATTTATGTTTATGTTTAGATATAAATGTCAGATAGTTGTGGGTTTTTTTGATATTTTAACAAGTTGACTCAAAATGCACAAGAAAATTTTTTCTTGTTTACCATTAAATTTTAATTATATGGCATTATTTATTTTTTATTTTATTTTATAGTACTACTTTGGTTGGCTTATATTGTATTAATACAGTCAATAAAATAGTATTTAATAGTATGAATGATAAGTTTTTCTGCCTAGAGATACCAAGGATCCCTCACTGCCTTCTTTAAGGCAGTAATATTGATATTAATAATTAGCTTTTTAAATTTCACATCCAACATGTACATAGTATAAAAGTTTTGCAAATACAAGTCCCCTTACATTATTGCACATTTTAATGGCCTAAAATCAAATATTTTCCTACTTTTAATAATATTCCTCAAGATCACTTATTAAGCATGTAAATGATGATGGATAGGGCCACCCAATATTTAGATTTAATGTTTATATTTTCCTTATTTCCTATCAAATGTCAAATGAAAATGAAATCACTCCCCCTTTTTTGAGCTAAAATTTTTGGTCAGCATCTTTCATTACTAATATCTTTGTTACTGTTATTTTGTTCTTTTCCTCCTCCTTTTCTCTCCATTCCTTTTACTGAGATAAATTATAACTAAAGTTTATTATTATATTCATACTTTATGTCACATAGAAATATTTCTTCCAGACAATTCTTATTTTAGGAATTGCTTTTTGGCCTTTTTTTGTGAACACTAAACTAACCAAGAATCATCTTGTATTAGAAATATGCAGAATTGCGACAGAAGCCACCCTGTGCTACCAATTTTATGTTGCCAAAACCAAAATTTGTACATGTTTTATGATAAATTTTAAAAAGTAATTTTACCTAAAGACTATTTTATTAAAAATATGCTTATATTACAGCTAAAATATTCTTTCTGGTGGAGCCATGAAGATTCAGTATAGAGTATGAAGGATAGTGAAGGTGTTAAGAAAACCCAATTTTGATCTTATTCATTAGAATATAAAGCTATAAAGATATGAAACTTTGTCTCTTCCAATGTTATTTTCAAACACTTATTGGCCTATTATCAATTCTTATTTAAGAAGCTTGCAAAAATTTTGTCTGATCATTATGCCACTGCATATTTTATTTATAGTTTTTCCACATAACAAAATAAACAGTCCCTGTGCCAGAGTCTGAAAAAAAAAAACAACACTGTATTGCAATATCCAGTTATCTCCCCTTTTCAAATTCCCAGTAAGCAGGGCATAAAAGAAATTTTGTGCATTAAAAATGATTCAAAGAGCTTGGTTTTGTAAACTCATAATAAACATCTTCCTTATATGGCATTTCCATATTGCTTTCCAACATCTTGAGTTTATTAGTGGGAAATTTAATTTGTGCTAATCAGCCTGAGGCAAAAGAAGTGGGAAATTAACTTGACACATACATTTGATGTTAGCGTCTTTCTCAGTTTGTGCTAGAGCTACAACATGGCAATCAAGGATAAACACACAGATCTTCTGTATCATTTCCAATTACCACATGACTACCAAGAGATGCAACTTACTACAGGCCCAGCCATGAGCCATTATCTCCTGGGTTTTAACTGGGAGAGGCACGCATCAACACTGCCTGTGAAATGCATGTTTGAAAATTCTCTACGTTTTTTACCAGTCTGTATCATGGCTTAAGAGCTTTTTGTCTAGAATGATGTTTATCAATGATAGTTTGCACAGAAGATGGCTGTTTGCTCAGGCTCAGTGGAGGCACTGAGAACAAGTTGTGCTAACTCACTTACAAGGGAAACTAGTTAGTTACTGCAAAGTAGTTAGCAAAGCGCTAATCTTTACCCTCATTTCTGTTTCTTTCATGGTATTTTCTGTTATATGAGTCAATGTTAGGTGTCAGAGAAGAGCACCCCAAAAGAGTTGTGATGCACTCGCTTATGCCTCATGCTTTACAAAGAACAGTGACCTCAAAATATGATTCCTAAATAGGAAGATTTTCAATGCTTTTCTTCAAATGACAAAAATTAGCAGGTATTTTTGGATATGGACTCTCCTGTGCCATTCATTCCCCAACTTGCCAGTACTTAGAACTTCACAGCTGCCAGCCTGGTTTTAAATCATCTACTGCGGCAATTATTGCCCAATGATTGTGCCTGTTGGAACGAGCTTGTCCATTTGGTGCAGTCAAGAGTGGCCACCTCTTACAGAACAGCCACAAACACTGGTAAACACCTAGGCTGTAAGAGCCCTGCAGCCTTGCCCACTGTGCTAATATTGTTGAGTTACATAATGGATGTATCACTCAGAGAGTGTGTGATTGTGACTCTGTCACTGATTTCCAGTCATCATCCTATTGTCTCATTCTTCTATTTTTATTTCTTAGCATAACTTCATCTAAAGATGCTTTGGAGGCTGGAGAGATTGCTCAGTGGTTAAGCTGTTTGCTTGTAAAGACTAAAGGCCTGCATTAGGGTTCCCATGGAAAGTCATCTACAGGAAATGGCACATGAGTGTGGAAATCATTTGTAGTGGCAGCAGTCCCTGGTACACCCATTCATTCATTCATTCATTTTTCTCTCCCTCTCCCTTTTTTTCTCTCACTCTTCTTGCAAATAATTAAAATTAAGAAAATAAACTGATTTGACCTTGAATCCTTGATTCAGGGGTGGTGTATAAAAGAATGCCAGCTAACATAATCTCTTAAGAAGGTAATTTAGATTTGATATAGTTGTACAAAAGAAAGCACATGGCCAACAAAGGAATCTGAACCCTGGAGAATGAGAAACTATATTACAAAAGAAACCTAGCAGCAAGAGGGGAGAGAGGGGCTGGACTGGTAGCTCAGGGGTTAAAACACTTGCCTGCAAAGCAGAGGGACTTGAATTCAATTCCCACTTACCCACAAAAGCCAGATGTACAAGTTGGAGCATGTGTCTGGAGTTTGTTGGCATGCCAGTTCTCTCTCTCTCTCTCTCTCTCTCTCTCTCTCTCTCTC
>PVHP010035531.1:0-18466 GCA_004024765.1 Zapus hudsonius
GGCAAAGGATCACTGGAACCTTCTAAGACCCAGGGGGTCCATTGATATACCTCTCCTTCATGCACTTTCTATTTCAGGTTTGATAGCTCAAAGATTTGAAGGTTAGAAGGTAGAAGCCACAGATTTCAGAAAAACCCAGGAGGTGAGCTCGTAGAGAATCTGTCAGAGGGAGTGCGCAGCTCTGAGGTGTGGAAGAAAGACTTCAGGTTGACGATGGAAGCCACAGACACTCCCCACCACTCCTGCCCATGCGAGGGAAGTGAAAGACGGGTAGGAGAGGAAGATCTGAATAACATTTGGAATTCGTGAGTTTTAATTGAATATCCTCTCATAATACATTTGCACACACACACACACACAACTAAGGGATGGAAGCTTTGTGAGGGAGATTTTGCAACCAAGATTTAAAAAAAATATTTTTTTATTTTTCAAGCAGAGAGAGAGAGAGAGAGGGAGGGAGAGAGAGAGAGAGAGAGCGCACCAGGGCCACCACCTTGTGGGTCTGGCTTATGTGGGTCCTGGGGAATTGAACCCGGGGCCTTAGGTACTGGAGGCAAGTGCCTTAACTGCTGAGCCATCTCTCCAGCCTGCAACCAAGATATTTAATGAAACTCATTACCTACTATAGTGCTTATGGAAGCCAGGATGCACAACCTAGATACACAGCAATGTAAAACTTCACTATTCAGAAACAAACTCATTTTTCAGACACAGTAATAGATATAATTTCATTCAAGTAGAAGGGAATTCACAAGTCCAATGTTTGCCAAGTACATAAATCAACCATGAAAAAGGTATTTAAGGGGCCAGTATTATCCCCCCCCCCCATGTCTGAGTCATGTTACTTGTGAAATCCATGTTCCCTGCCATCATGGGGTGTTTTGTTTTGTTTTGTTTTTTTGAGGTAGGGTCTTGATCTAGCCAAGGCTGACCTGGAATTCACTATGTTGTCTCAGGGTGGCCTTGAACTCATGGCGATCCTCTTGCCCCAGCGCTAGGATTAGAGGTGCGTACCATCATGCCTGGCCAAACTTTTTTTGTTTCCATGGTGTCTTAAAGAATGGATACCCCTGGACCTGGAGGCCCCTGAAGGTTCCTCTGAGGGGGAACAGGATTCAGGGGATGGCAGATTCTGACTGACAGTCCCTCTCTGCAGTAGAGGAAGGCTAGCATTGTGAGGTGAAAGCCCCTACCTTGGCAGTGAGCACTGGATCCCCTCACCTATGATCTTTGGATATTCTTGCCTAATCTTGAATAATGGAGCACAGTTCTGCCTCAAGTGGTGTGTCTTATGGTTTTAATTAGATCTGAATTTATCAAATGCATGGCTAGTGCCCAGAATGGGGCAAGGATAAAATGCTTTTCCAGCAAGCCTTCTCTGTCCTCATAATCAATGTCAAAACACTTCTTGCTTTGTATACAATCCATCTGACTAATGAATGAATGTAAAATTTCCACGCCTCTCAGTTTACTTTAGAGTGAGGTTTCCCCATTGCATGATCTCTTCGTCTCTCATGGAGCTGCCCAGTGGCTTAGTTTATGGAAAAGCCTTCCAAGGGTGTGGTGAAGGTGTTAATTGCTATTTGGAAATTCCATATGATTGGACAAACAAATGGAAATATTAAGCTTTCAGAATTGAGTTCCCTCAACAATAAAGCAGCCTTAATACTCACCCACCACGACTCAGGGAACTGAGCAGAAGAGAGGGTGGAAAGATTGTGAGAGCCGTGGTGGGGGAGATTATCCAGAGGCATGATGCCCCTGAGAACCAGGCTGACTCCTAGGCTATCCATGGTCCCCTGCCCCCAACAACAGATCCAGACAGCCCACGGAGGAGGATATCCAGCTGATTGGGGATAGGGAAGAGGGGCATTGGGGAACTGGGGATAACAACTCATTGTTTGCCCATTAAATAATGTAATTCATTATGGACCATTAAAAATTACATATATATATGTGTGTTATATATGTATCTCAAGATGTGCTCTTTTAGTGAGCTTATCTTAAACAATAACATGTTATAATGACTAAAACCTAAATTAAAATGAATTAAAGCTTTAATTTGAATAATACATATGTTCATTCATCTTAACTCATAATGACTGACTTTTTAAAAATTCCCACATCTGTCACGACGGCCTCCTCTGTGCTCTTTGACTTTCATATCAACGGTCACCTCCACCAAGGTCTTCCCTCACCAATGAATCTAGCCAAACGCCCATCTGGAAAACCCTCACCTGTTTAGTCCAGGGTATATTAGAAAAATTATGACAGAAACTTTAACTTAGGCCTTTTACTCTTTTACTATTAAAATAATAGAACGCCCGGCTTTGCATTAGGTATTTGACTTCTCAGATAATATATCTCTGGATGCCTTTGTAATTTGTTGTGGCTCTGTGGTTATACTTGGTCAATGGGAAAGGAGAGAGCCAAAGCACATCACTTGTAGGTCTTATTTTTAAGGGTGAGCCTCTTGCTCTAAACATTCTTGCCAGCTAGAATGCAGACACAGTGCTGGTGTACTACTCAGATCAAGTGGATGAAGTTACCACCCTATGGGACGATTCAAAGAACTTCAGTCCTTGGAGATTTGTGTAGATGAGGCTACCTTCCATCCCTGGGTAGGTCACCTTGAAAACAAAAATATTCATGGCTATCTTCTTTGAGGAATTTCTCTATTACTGAAATTCAGCTGCACCCTAAACATTAGTTAATTTCTCATTGCTGGGACAAAATGCCTGATAAGGAGCAGCTTAAAGAAGAAAAGGCTTTATTTTTGGCTTACAGTTTTGAGGGGTTTTTACCATGGTGAGGGAAGTGTGGCGGGAGCCGCAAGCCAATGTTGCACCATCACATTAGCAGGGAGGAGGTACAGAGAGCTATGAATGCTGGTGCTCGGCTAGCTCTCTCCTGGGTATGCAATCGAGGATCCTCAGCCCATGGGATGCGGCCATCTATAATTAGGTCATCCCACTTCAATTAATCTAATCTAGAAAATCACTAAGAGACATACCAAGAAATTTGTTTTGATGGTGATTCTAAACCCTATCAACTTGACAACCAGAGATTAACAATCACAGACTCCCGTCTCTGTATTTTTTCCTTCTTGAGTTACGACGCTTTAATTTGCTCATTTATCTAATTTGTTTGACTACTTATTGTTTATGTTCCTTAACTGTAATACAATTCCCATGAAAGCACACAGTTGGTATTTCACAATGACTATCATGGTTCTATCACTTAATAAGTGCTCAGTAAATAATTATGAATTTATAATTTTGTAATTAGGGAAATTTTACTGATGAATTAATTGAAAAACAATTTTCATGGATTGTTGGTATAAGAGAGTTGAGGAAAATGATAGCTGCTGTTATCATGTGAGTCACTGTCACAGTCAGCCACACACCACTGGGGTGAATCTCCAAATCAGGCATAATTTATGGGAGGAAAGGATTTATTGAAGATAAATCCAGGGGAAGTTCCATAATGGCAAAGGAGGCTGGTCCCCTTTCACAGACCCAAGCAGAGAGAGAAACCCATCACCAGCACCACACACACAACAGCAAACAGGCAGGGGAGTGGAGGGGAAGAAAGAGATTTCTTTCCCCTTTATATAGCCTTAGGATGGGGTCTTAAAACCCTGTCCCAGACTTGCTGGCTTTCTGAGTCTCTAGAATTTCCTTCTTGCACTGCCCTCCCAGGAAGGAATGTTCACTTCTAGTTTCTCTGAACTTCTTTGCATCTTGCCCCCTACTGAGAGGCTGCCTTCCTGTGAATATCCTCAGAGACCCACCCAAGATCACTAAAAAGGTCAAGTTGACAACAAAACTTAACCACCGCAGTCACCATCATCATCTTTCACGGAGAAATCAAATTGTTTCACCTGCGTAGCATACAAGCCTCAGTGGTAAAATAAATGCCAAGGGCTAGTTTGGAAATGGCAGTTATTTAGCTCATTTTTGCTTCAAATGGGATGGTTTAGTGGGATAGGATGATATGTGGAGAAAGGGATGTGGGAAGGTAAGCAAAGCCGTATTCTTATTTTGTCTAAAACTTGAGTGTCATGAGCAGAGTGATAAGATCATCCCATGGCCAAACTGCACACATTTTTAGTGCTATTAATAATGACACTGGATTGACAGGTATAATCAGAGACGGTTTCAGACAGACTTAAAACATAACCTACTAAGTTTCCATTAACATAGAAAACTCATTTTCTCTGAAAGATAGGTACTTTATCTGAGATTGGCATTTTTATGTATTTGATGAACTTACCAGGAAATGCAAAAATGGCCCTAGATTTTTTTCCTATGACTAGATGTTCTGCTGAGACATGAGAAAGTCCATCAGTGTACCAGCCCCTAGAATGTGTAACCTCTAGATTAATTCTGATTTATTTATGAACAAAAAAAGCTGACCAGTAGGCAGCAATACAAAATAAAAGCATAGATAAAATTTTAATATCAGAAAGGCCTTTCAAATAGCAAATATATTAACTCATTTATTTTTCATGTTTGTAGATGGGCACATGGGGATGTGTGCATGGGGGGATAGAAGCTGATACCAGCTCTTCCTCAGTCTACACCTTGTTTATTGAGACAGGGTCTCTCATGGAATCTGGAGTCACTTATTTGGCCAAATTAGCTAGCCAGCTTGTCCTGGGGATCCGCTTGCCTCTGCCTCCCAAGCATTGGGATTACAGGTGCTTACCTACCGCCACGCCTGGCATTTCCATGGGAAGTGGGAATCCAAGCTGAGCTCCTCAGGTGTGTAAGGTAATCACTTCACTGACTGAGCCATCACCCAGCCCGGATTCAAGAAGGTTTGCTTACTAGAGACAAAAAGAACACGTTTTCGGGCATCCATGAACTAAGAGAACCAGCTGCTTTATCTTATGAGAAACTGTGATCAGAGGGTCAATGGGATTGGCAAGATATGAACGGGAAAAGAGGTGTGTGTAAGAGAGAAGAGAAGGAAACAGTTTGCAAAATGAAAGATGTGTATAGTTCAAGTCAGACATCAAAACCACAGGGACCTGGTATGGGTTGTCTTCCCCTTTGGATTTGTGAGCGTGTCCTCTGCGTGCCTGTGAGTCGAGTACCAGAGCATCTGATATTCATTCTGTGCATATTCAAATATTTAGGGCCTACTAACTGCCTGGTGATGGATGAACTAGGTGTATCCTTTTATCCTAACATCAGGGTCAATGTCAGTATATCAATACACTCAAAGAAAGCTTCCGTGCATTCACACTTGATCCATCTCAAGGAGTTGTGCGAATGAGGAACTTAGCCAAGAATGATGTTTACAACTAAATCTGTGGCGAGAGAGAAGCCACAGAGGAGCAGGCTGCCATGGTAACACTTATTTACTCATCCTGCTGTGCTGAGAGCTTTGCATATTCTAAGGAGAGATGCCTTCTCTCACAATGAAGTGGGGACACAGTCTGGCTCCCTAAAGGGCCATAGTCATAAGGGACTCTGAGAGATTTCATATCTGCACCTTACCAATGACTGAGAGTCAGCATCAAGGATTTTAATTGGTAGGGGAGCAATTAAGCAGATGAGTGCCTACTCAACCTTGAACAGCAAAAAATTGGGAGACACTTAGGAAAGGCAGCTGGAGGTTTCTGGGTGAGGAAAATGCCGCTTGTTTCCTGAGAAGTGATTCATTTTAGAGTAGGTTCCAGATTATAGTGGTTCTCAAACTCTGCCACGCATAGGCACACACGTGATTAATCTACAGATTTCTGGTCTTATCCTCAGAGATTCAGACTTACTGTGTTCATTAAGTCTCCCAAGAGAATTCTAAGTGAGTCACCAGCAGACCACACCTTTAAAAATAATGTCCTGGAAGAACTGCACCATTACCTGGGAACCTCTGACAAGCCTGTGGAGACCCCAGGCAGGGTTTTGGAAGCAACCTGGCCCAGGCTTCCAGGGGACAAGCTGCTTTTTAGTTTTCCACCCCTAATTAATGGAATCTGGAGCCTACAGTAGCTGGCATGTGAGTTAGCGCTATTTTAAACAAGACAAAACAAATAACGTGCAGCTGGTAACTGCTACCTTGAAATGTAAATCCAGCTGCTCTTGATATTCAATTTCTTACAGATGTGGCCTGGCAATGCGATAGCACTTTCTAAAGCCAACAGTGCCAAAGTGGTGACATGTAAGAATCTGACAAGGACAATCTGTCCAGGGGCTGATGTGACCACTATTTTTTCCTTAAAGGTTCGGATCCCTATGTCTTAGCATTTCATTTTAATGTAGCCCTCCTGCTTCCCTGGTTGGAGCACAAAATCCCCCGCCAATACATGTCTGAATGCTTTATTCTCTTCCTGACCAATGCTGCCATGTTGTAATAAAATGACGTCCTGGCAACCTGATCTGTGTAATACCTGCTATTTAGGGTTACCTCTTGGTGTGGAATTTTTGCAGAGTATGGCTGTGGCTGACTTGTAATTCCTTTGGGATTCTTAACTTTGCCTCCTCAAATATATGTGCAACCGTATCTATGAAGCATGTTGGATTAGCACAACAGGAAGGCAACAGGAGATAGAGTTGACACACCAATAGGGCACAGAAGGTAAAGCCACTTATCATATGCAAGCGATCAAAGAACCCCTAATGGTGGCCAACATTATTGCGTGCCTGCCATATTGCTGCCTCATTCGTCATTCACTCAGTTCTCAGGGCTTGGGTCTGTTAACTACCTCCATTTGCAATGATGATAATGCAAGGAGAGGTTGTCTTAGAGTCACGGAGCTCTTAAGAGACTGGGATCCCTTTGAGCAGGCTCGAATGCACAGGGCTCTTGGTTTGATCCTTAGCATCACAAACAAGCACACACACATCAAGACATGTGCAGGCTTTTCTCAGCATTTGGAAGTAGGACAGGTTTTCCTTTTCTCCTTTCATTCATTTCCCATGTCACATCATTCAGAAAAATATATTACTGAAAATTAGCTCTTCTTCAAACCTTTAAAAAGTGATTTCCCAGCCAGCCGTGGTGGCGCACGCCTTTAATCCCAGCACTCGGGAGGCAGAGGTAGGAGGATCACTGTGAGTTCAAAGCCATCCTGAGACTACATAGTGAATTCCAGGTCAGCCTGGACTAGAGCGAGACCCTACCTTGAAAAACCAAAAATAAAAAAATAAAAATAAAAAAAAATAAAAATAAAAATAAAAAGTGATTTTCCTACCATAATTCTTTACTAAACCAGACAGTCATTGTGAAAAGGGAGTATGTGTAGTCCTGGTTATCAAAATTTTATTAAAATTCTGCAATAATGAAAACAGTGTGAAGCTGTTATAAATTGGATTGGCAGATGGGAGGAAGAATAGCTAACTCCAAAGCCGCTGTGTGAAAGGCTGTTTGATTTCCAAGGAAGATTGCACATCAGAAAAGTCAGAGGATTTATTCAGTCAATTTTATTTGAACATATATACTAGAAAATATATTTAGGTCCACATTTAAAAATATTTCCTGTGTTAGTTAAATATAATTAATAACACCATAAAAATCTATAGGAAAAGAAATATTTTAAATCTGAGGATTAGAAAGACTTTTAAATTAAAAAGTAATAGAAAGAACAAGGAGATATTTTTATTATGTTAAAACATTGAAACGCATGCAATTAGGAGAAGAAATTGGCAAAAAATAATTTGCAGTCCATACGGCCACTGCTTGATTTCTGTAGCTATAGAGAGCATTTCATTTGTAAGGGAAGTGAGGAAGCTAAGGAGACGGAAGGGTGAGCACACAGATCACAACAGAAAAATCAAATGGTGAATCACATATGGAAAACTGCTCAGCCAATTAGGAATTGGCTGAATCAATTGGCTGAATTAGGAAATGTGAATCAAGACGAGGTAGAATTTTACCTTGAAAGTTACCAGGCTTGTTTGGAAGACAGCACACTGATGAGGGAGGAAAAAAGGTGCTTTACTGATTGGTATGTGTGTGCCAGGAGCTTTAAGATGCCAGGATTTCTTAGCCCTTGTAAGGCTATTTCTCAAATCTGGAGAAAACAATGCAAAGCAGAGCAAAAGGCTTGCATTTTTGCAAGAGATTGAAAATCATGAAAAATTAAGAGCAACTAAGAAATAAGGCAATACTTAATAAATTGCAGCCCCTTGATAAGATTATTATATTCCTGAGCAGGTTTTAACAGCGTGGGAAAGCAATTCTATTATACTGAATACTATGTTACAAGATGGGTAATAATTTACAGTATTCTTTACCAAAAAAAGACGAGAGAGAGAGAGAGAGAGAGAGAGAGAGAGAGAGAGAGAGAGAGAGAGAGAGAGAGAGTCAGGGAAATATTAACAAAGATTGTCCTCAGTGCCAGAGACAATATCCCTCCACATCCGACCTGGTTGGGTAATTCCAGCCAAGATCTGGGTCTTTGGCTCTGTTTTGTCTCAGCACCGTGTGGCTTGCCACCCATCTGTTAACTCATCATTTCCTCAGTCAGATGATAATCAATTCCATTTAATTACTTCCTTTTTTCCATTAGTGATATCAGCAGGTAACCTTGATTATGCAGGAGACAATTTGGCCTCTTCCTCGACTTTGGATCTCTCTGTTTTGAGCAACACTGCGGATGACGTTCTCTCGCAGATGGCGTTTATTTCACTGATCACCCAGACGAGATCTAACAGAGTATCTTTGTCGACTTTCCAAAAATTCTGGGGCTGTATGTTTTCAGAGCCTATAGCCTACCTTTGGGCCACCTGTTACCTTTTTTGTCCCTGTTCACCTACCCAACATCCACTTTCACTTCTTCCCCAGGGTGTCATGTTTGGCCATTTGGAGGGCTGTGTGTGGGAGGAACCGCTCAGACACCCAGACCCAGTTTAGGAATCCTGGCTTTGCAACCAGGAATGCAGATGGTTTGGTCTCCTGTTTGCTCATCACATGCCATCTGACACAGCACTTGTCTTTTTAAGCCATTTCCTCTCCTCAGTGACAGATCGAGAAATCACAGATGCACAAGGCCTGCTTTCTGCTTCCTTGAGACCCACAGTGAGGCTACATTGGCAAGTCTTTTCCCAGGAAACTCACGCTGACCTCTGGCAATCATGACGTCCTTGTCGTGTGCTTGTGAGCTTGTTCCTGATTCCTATTTACCAACATTGGACAGAGATACACACAATGCGTATTTTCCCTCATGATCAAACAGACATCTGCTTACATCCAGTCTTTTTATTTTATATATTTTTATTTTTATTACTATTATTATTTATTAAGTAGAAACTTTGTATGAACAAATCATATGTTGGTACCACAATTTCCCCCTTCCCTGCACCCATTCCACTGAGGGCCCTCCTGGGAGAGATTGCTGGAATGCATCGTGGGGTTGAGGGCTAGGAGCAACAGTCAGTCATGGGGGGAGCAATGCCTCTGGGTATTCTCCCCCCCCCCACCTTGGCTTTTACAATCTTCCCACCCCTCTTCCACAAAATTCCCTGAGCCATGGTGGGTGAGTTTAAGTCTACTGAAGTGCTAAGCTCTAGAAGCTTCTGAAATTCTGCTTAGGAACGCTCTGAGTATGCTCAGTGTCGGTCTCCATCGTCCTGGTACAGGTTGTCAGGCTTCCTATGGGGGCAGCACTCTCGCTCATCTCCTCACTTCCTCCAGTCTTATTCATCCTGCCTTGCTCACCAGCACTTCCCAGAGGTTATCACCATCACACCTGCATATGATTTTAGCATAAATTAATCATTTAGTATGATTAGATATTTTCTTTCAAATTCAGCTTGCATCTTGGCCTTCAGTTCCCTTCTGACAGAGGTGTTTATCCTGTCTTTTTCAGACTGGAGGTTATTCTTGATGGAAGAGATGAAGTCATTATTCTGCTAGGTAATCTGTTTACCACAGACCATTGTCTCCAGTAGATTCAAGACCTAGCCTGTTCTTTCTCTAAACATACTTTGTTGAGTTAAAAAGTTTTTTAAAAAAGTAAATCTAACTATTTAATCCTTCTGGGAGATTTGTGACAGCTTTTGGTTGTGGCCTTAGGCAAATTCCTTTGGTTTTTCTCATCTTTGAAAAGCTAATAATAATATTTTATTATTGCTGAGATATTAGAAAGATTTAATGAGTCAAAAATTGTGAAGGTTTTAAAGAGTAAGAAATGTTTGTCAAATATTCTCACACCTTGGAGAAGCTCCCTCTCATTTTGGACATTCCGTCTCTTTCAGTTATCAGGATTATTAGTAGCAGTCAGTTTGTCTCTTCATTCATGAGTGCTACAGAGTAGCCAGAGCTATTTGTGAAGCAAATACAGTGCATTTGATCATTTTGCTTATTTCTCACTAGTAAACTCAGCTGCTCACTCATTTTGGTTGCAACCCCTTAAACTTCCTATGAAAACAAACTTTGGTACAGTTTTCACGATCTCTATGGGTTCTGGTATTTTTTAAAAAATTATTTATTTGCAAGGAGAGAGAAAAAGGAAGAGAGAATGGGTGCACCAGGGCCTCCAGCCACTGCAAACAAACTCCAGATGCACGCACCACTTTGTGCATCTGGCTTTACGTGGGTACTGGGGAATTAAACCCAGGTTGTCAGGCTTTGCAGGCAAGCACCTTAACCGCTGAGCCATCTCTCGAGCCCCAGGGTCTGGCTTTTGAATGCATTTTCTTTTTTGTTTTATGTCTTTATCAAATGTATCAAAGTTTTACATTGTCACTAGTTTTTCACTCTTTAGGAATTCATCCATTCCACCTTTATCTTTATACACACAATATATATATATATATGGACAGAGAGAGAGAGTAAAAGAGGCAAACAGAGAGAGAAAGAGAGTGAGAATGGGTGAGTCAGGGCCTCCTGTCACTGTAAAGGAACTCCAGACATGCAACACTTTTTGTGCCTCTGGCTCTACCTGGGTATTGTGGAATTGGACCAGGGCCATCAGGATTTGCAAACAAGTGCCTCTGACCACTGAGCAATCTCTCAGGCCTTTGAAAAATATTTTTATTTATTTATTTGAGAGAGTGAGTATGGATGCACTTCACTGCAAACATACTACAAACACTTGCACCGCTTTGTGCATCTGACTTTATGGGTACTGAGGAATCAAACCCAGGCCATCAGGCTTTGCAAGCAAACACCTTTAGCTGAACCATCTCTCCAGCCCTTTGTTGTTTTTTAAGGTAGGGCCTCACTCTAGCCCAGTCTGATCTGGAACTCACTCTATAGCCCAGACTGGTCTTGAGCTCACTCTTGAATACAATTACTTTTCCAATTAAAAAAATTACTGGACTACATGTTGCTCAGTTGGTAAAATGCTTGGCTCACAATGTACGAGGCCCTGGGTTTAATCCCCAGAACACATAAAACCAGGTGTGGTGGCATAGACCTGCCATCCCAGCACTTCTGAGCTGGAGGATGGAAGACCCAGACGTTCAAGGGCATCCTTGGTTGGAAAATGAAGTTGAGGCCAGCCTGGTTACATGAGTCCATTTCAAAAAATATAAGAGGAGAAAAAAAAGAAGTTAAAATAAATAGCTCATACCACATTTAATTCTTAGACAAAAATAGTTTTGTTCAAGCCTGGTTTTCCATCCCCACTGACAGATATTTGAATAAGATTATTTTAATCCCGTCCACTAAATTATACAGTTTTATAGGATCCACTAAGTTATATAGCCTTTATCTACAAAGTGATTATCAGGTTTATGTGCTAGAAAATTCTGCTCTTTTTTATGATTTGATACAAGTAAATTTTCTCAAATTTATTTGGAATCTATTTTTTATCTGGCTGAAAGACAGTATATTTAAGTGCCTTTTCCTTTTCAAACTTCTTATAGTTTTTGTATGCTTTTATGACTTTCCAGTTCTGATTAAGTAACTTTCTTTAATAACTAGCTTTTCATAAGATTAGGAAAAGGAGCTACAAATGTATGTTCAATATTGATCTATCTGTGATGTAATTCCTGCGTGTCTAAATGCCTAGGCTCATATTATTTCTTTTTCCCTTTGAGCTAATGTAAACCTTGATGTTTGCTGTAGTTTCTAAACGCTTCCCCTCCCTGTTGAACAGTTATAGAGAAGCTCTCTAGGAGAATGTATAGCATTTTGAATGGTTTAAAAAATGTATGATTCTCTAAAACCCTCTGGGCAGGATTTGTGCTAAATGGAGAATAGAATATCATAAAAGCACTTAGGAAATGAATCACTGGTCCCATGAAAGAAGGCAGGTTATTTCCAGCTTTGCCAGAATGACAATGGGAGGAGAAGTGTCACATCCCTCCCAGGGAGCTGCAAAGGGAAGGATGCACAGATCGCTGCCTCGGTGCAGACTGTAGACAAGTGCCCCAGGAGACCACTTAAGTCCTCTTTTCCTTACACTGGTACCTTGCCAGCTTTGCATTATTCTGGGGCCTCCTGCAGGGGCCTGACATTCTGGCTTAATTGAAATATTTGCTGCTTCCTAGATCTCTTTGATGCCTTTTGCTATCTATAGCTTAATCAACAACTGAAGCCTTGCTAATTAGCACAGCCATGTTAAAAAAAAAAAACAAAACTTTTTTAATTGGTAAGACTGGAAACTTGTTCATAAGAATAAGTGCTGGGAAGGGAAGCTCATTGGTGAAATTAAAAGAATTCAATTTATGTAGATTAGTTAAAGTACATTAATGACCTTGTCTCTCCCATGAGGGTGAACAGTTTCAGAATCTGCCAAGGTCTGTCTCCTGTCCTCTGAGTTGGAGTTAGACTTGTTCCTGATTACTTCTGTGTATACCCATTGGTTTGGAACAGGCTTTCTCAACCTCGGCCTTCCTGATATTTTGGAGTAATTATTTAGGTAATTATTCTGGGGCTGTCACATGTATCCTGGGATGTAGTGACCTCTAGAGGCCAGAGAAACCTGTCTCCAAAGGTTGACAACTGCCCTCTGGGGAGCCCTCGAGTCACCCCAGTTGAGTTCTGGAGAGAATGGAGTCCCACTTAGGGTATGTGGGCACATGCCTGTGGAAATATGTCACCCAGGGGTCAAGGTCTCTGTGACTTCCTTGCTTTAGAAAGTGTGTTAAGCTCCTGCAGGTGTGATCAGTATGTCTGAGCCTTGGGTTCTTGATGACCTAGTAGTGAGTGAGGAGGCATGGCGAGCTGACCCTCTCCACCACAGACTTCTTTGGCTGCTTCTGAGAATTATGGCCAAATCGGTGTTGACCAGTCCACAGAAGGTTGTCATATTGTCTAATGCTTTCCACGTTTCCACACAGCACATTATGGACCTGTGGGACTTTGCTGGAATGAAGGGGGTCAGGAGGGGTTCTGGGGAGGTGGTAGATTGTGTTAAGGTTAGGTAGACTCTTCTGTCACCCCCCAAAGTGAGGGTGAAGGACAAGGGACTTCCAGCAGTCCCTTGAACTTTGTGGGATTCCACTACTGGTTAATAAATGGAAAGGGCCAGGCCACAGGGCCAGGAGGGAGCCTGTGAGGACAGGAATCCAAGAGAGAGGGGTGGTGACAGCCCAGAGCGTGAGCACTGTCTGAGTCTTTCTCTAATTCTCTTCTCTCAGATGGCTCAGTGTCAATCTGCAAGTTCAATGGCAAAGCTCAGCTCAGATGCCCGCTTCCACTTCCTCTCCAGTCTTTACAGTCCCTCTGGAGCCTCACCAGCTTCTCTGGGTGTGAAGGGAGAGCCGACCACAGCACTTCTGCTCCAGCCTCTGCCCTTTGCCCTGGGGTCCTCTGGGGAGAAGAGAGGCTGGCTCTGCCTCTGGTCAACTTAGCAGAGTGTTGTTCTTTCTAGAAAGTGAGGCAGTAAAAGCATCTCTCGGTGCTTTAGGCACAGTGCCATCCCATCCGACACTCTATTACAGAAATAGCAGAGCAAAAGCTGAAATTTTTCTTTCTCACATATATTCCCCATTCTCACCCTCCTTCACTTAATTTTCTGCCCTTTTAAGACTTTAAAGAATTAACCATTCAAAAAGTTAATATAGCAAGTTATGTTTATGAATAAGTCAGAATGTAGCATATTTTCACATTTTCTCACAGTTCTCAAAATAAAAGAAATAGAACACTCTAAATAAAGCTGATTTTCTTTCATATCCAATGACACATGTTCTTTCTACAGGCAAGTGTTATCAGACAATTTGTTTTTTGAGTAGGTATCAGTAATATACGCCACTTATTCACACAAAGTACATGCTGTGTGCACTGTTCTGCAAGTTACTCTTAACACAATGACGTTAATGTGCAAACTCTTGTTTAATTTCTATTGAGTGGTCCACTGCAGTAATATTTCATATTTTCAATCATTCCTTATTGATGAGTATTAGGTTGTTTATTGCTGTTGTTATTTGTAGAAATACAGAGAAGATATTTCCATCTTCTTGTGAACAAAATATATGTAAGATTTTCTCTAAGTGCTAGGACATACAGCTGAAGAGGAAAGAAATTGGCTCACATTTTCCAAATCACATACATAGCTACATTGCTTTCTGTATTATAGTGTGCAAACTGTTTTGAGGTGTGTGTGTGTGTGTGTGTGTGTGTGTGTGTGTGTGTGTGCATGGGTTCACATGCTTACTTTCCAGAGTTCATTTCTCCCTGTGGACAAGTATGGTGGCCTCCACAGGGCCTATGTGGGTTGTCCCAGTGGTGAGTCAGGCCTGTCATTGGTAATCTGAGTTTTCCTACCTATCATCTGTTTATGAACCAGTGGGCAGCTTAGCCAGCTCATGGTGGTCCGACTGTCCAGCGTTTCTCCTACCACCCTGCGCAGCAGCTGGAGCCTGGATAAATTCAGAAGGGTCACAGTATTACCAGGAGAGTCCTTATTAAGTCCCATTCCTCAAAGTGGCTCTGGATCCTTTTCCTTCCCTGCCCCAGTCTTTGGCCTGCCTGACTTGAATTCTTGGCTGTCTCTGGGACTGCCTGTTGTCTGAAAGTCTCACCTCTCCACTTCCATTCCTTTTCTGGACCACAGGCACGTTTATTCTGCTTTCAAATGCAACTGTGTCCTTTTGGTGAACTAATAATATTGATGTATTGATGTTATATGCATTTTTTTGGAGGAAGTGGGCTGTGTGTGTAGCTTACAGAGCTATTTTGGCCAGAGGTTTAAAATAAACATGTTTCAAATTTTGAAGTCTGTCTCTCTATACTCATACCCATATTTTCACACACACAGAAACACAGACAGGGCTGAAGAGATGGCTTAGCAATTAAGATGTTTGCCTGCAATGCAGAAAGACCTGAGTTCGATTCCCCAGTGCCCATGTAAAGCCAGATGCACAAGAGGGCGCATGTGTCTGGAGTTCATTTGCAGTGGCTGGAGGCCCTGTTGTGCCCATTCTCTCTCTCTCTCTCTCTCTCTCTCTCTCTCTCTCTCTAATAAATAAAATAAATTTAAAAAAAGAAACACAGACAGCATACGTGTGTATGTATATAGGTAGTTCCTACGTTAAAAAGAGCATTTTCTACATATTCTTATTTATATTATTTATAATATTTAATGTAGGCATTGACACATCTTTTTCTTCTTTTCCTTCATGCCTTGATGTCCATATAATATAGCTTTTATTTTTCTATGTGTATGTGTTTTCACGCATGTGTTATATGAGTGTGCGGTATGCATGCATGTGTGTATGTAGTATTCATACTCAGGTGGGTGTGTGTGTGCATGTGAAGGCCAGATGCTAAAGCCATGTGTCTTCCTCTACTGCTGTTCCGCTTCATGAGACAGGATCTGTCACTGAACCTAGAACTCATCTCTCCATCTAGACAAGCTAGCCAGAAAGCCCCTCGGAGCCTTCTGTCTTCACCTTTCCAAGGATGGGATTACAGATATCTGCCATCACGCCCAGCATTCTCCATAGGCACCGGAGATCTGAACTCAGGTCCTCATGTTTGGTGGCAAGCGCTTTACTGCTGAGCCACAGTACTCTCTCTCTCTCTCTCTCTCTCTCTCTCTCTCTCTCTCTCTCTCTCTCTCCATATATATATATATTTGCAGTACTGAAGGCCAAATATATAAAATAATTAGTTGAACCATTGCTTTATTGGCTGACTAAATAAGTTACTTCCAGTATTTCCAATATAAACTGCTGTGATGACCATAGTTTTTTGGGTTTACATAAACACAGTTTTCTCACTCTGCACATGTGGAAATATATCTGAATATAGATTTCCCAGAGAAAAGTTCCTGATACAAAAGGTATGTCTAGTTTTAATGTGAGAGAATGTAATAAATTGTCTTTCAGGAGGTCACAGCAACAGTGTCTTGTTTCCCCAAACCCTACCCCAGTGCTTTCTCACAGTGTACATAAGACTCACATTGAGGATACTATTTGGGCCATACCCTGGTGTAAACAGAAGGGACGCTCTCTGTGCTGCAGGCTCCCTGCATCCTCTGGCAGGGGATAAAGCACCTGGCCTCTGCAACCAGTCCCAGATCACTCACCCAGTGAAGAGCTGGCCTGAGTACTATCACCTTTGTCCATTTGCTTAATGAAAAGGCACTACCATTATTGTTGTAATTTTCACTGACTTGATTACCAGTCTTTTTCATATCTCTTTTGGCCACTTGTATTTCCTCTTCCACGAATACCTTATATGCCTACTTCTTATTGACTTGTAGGGATGCACTTTCATGTCCTGTGCGTAACTCATTAGCTAAGATGTATGCTATTGAGCCCGGTGTTTCTCCTTTGACTTGCATGCAACAATGTTTTGTCATAAAAAAATTTCTGAGACGGAGGAGATTGCATGGGGGTTAAAGGCGCCTGCTTTGAAAGCCTGTTACGCCTTGGTTCAATTCCTCAGCACTCACATAAGGCTGGATGCAAAGTGGCATAACATCTAGGACCCTCATATGCCTCTGACAAGAGAAGGTGGAGCCAGGAGAATCCGAGGCTCAGGAACCAGCTAGTCTGATGCTCCTTTGCAGTCTGGGAGTTGCTTTGCGGCAGCAGAGACCCTGTCTCAAAGAAGGCCAAGCAAGGCACCTCTGGGCCGTCCTCTGGTCTCCACATGTGCTCTGTAGCACACACGCCCATACACATGCACCTAAAGAAATGCAAAGTTTTCAGAAATTATATTTCCCAATCCTTCAATATTTCTTTTGAAAATATTCTTGGCAGTGTGTGGAGATTTGAGAACTTTTCTCTATCACAAAATTATTTAAAATAATTATCATCATTTCAATACTTTTATGTCATGATAACTTAAACTCCACCTGGAAATTATTTTAGGTTCAGTTTGAAATCAAAATCTAAGTATGGCAGAGGTAGGAGGATCGCCATGAGTTCAAGGCCACCTGAGACTACATAGTGAATTCCAGGTCAGTCTGGACTAGAGTGAGACCCTACCTCGAAAAACCAAAACAAAAAAAAAAAAAGCAAAAAAAATCTAAGTATGATTCCTTTGAAATGAATATCGTGAGGTCATTGTTCCCCCAATATGAATCATACATTTATTACTCTAATTCCTACACTATGGGTTTGCCTCAGACTCCCTATTCTTATCCACAATCCACCACTATCCCCCCACCAAGAATACTAGTTTTGTAATACGTCTTGAGAGTTGTGAACACTAAGGTTTGTTTTCATCTCATTAAAACCAATGTATAAAAGTTTTAAGTCTGGGCTGTAGGAATGTCTCAGCAATTGTAGCACTTGCCTGCAAAGCCTAAGGACCCAGGTTCGATTCCCCAGTGCCCACATCAAGCCAGGTGCACAAGGTGGTGCATGTGCCTGGAGTTCATTTGCAGTGGTTAGAGGCCCTGGTGTACCTATTTTCTCTCTGTCTCTATCTGCTGCTCTCTCTCTCTCTATCTCTCTCTCTCACACACACACAAATAAATAAATAAAATATTTTTAAGTTTCAAATCTTTTATTAAATTTCTGATCCATTTTGAGTTAATTTTTGTCCTTGGTAAGAGATTGTGATCTAGTTTCAGCCCTTCCTGGGGCTCCTGTCATTTGGCACATTGCCTGCTGATATGGTGAAATTGAAGATAAAATGTTAAACAATAGCAAAACAAAGGAAAGACCCAAACCACCGTTTTCGCACTTGCAGGTGGGATGGAGCTTAGGGCATATTCAGGCTTCAGTTGAATTAATCAAGCTTTGTGGTTACCTAATCCTTCTACTGAGTTGTGAAGGTGACCCAAACTATTCTAGCATCTCCACCACACATCTAGATCTTCATTAATATAGCACATGATCAAATGGAATAATGAAACCTCCAAATAAAACAATTCAAATGATCATGTTTCGCCTGTGCAACAGGCAGGGGGGAATCTCTGCTCCAGGGTCATTTTAGAACCTCGTTCCTCTTTTTCCTTTTTATCAGTGGAAGGTGGATTCATTCTCATCATGGCTTCTGGCACCATGTTCTGTTCCTAGAAACAACAAGCAGAGAAAAGGGAGAGAGAGAGAGAGAGAGAGAGAGAGAGAGAGAGAGAGAGAGAGAGAGAGAGAGAGAGAGAGAGAGAGAG
>PVHP010035532.1:0-18415 GCA_004024765.1 Zapus hudsonius
GGGGGGGGGGAGGGGGAAGATTCCAGCTGATCTTCAAGGAACTCAGTCTGAAAGAAGCAAGTATGTAAACAGATTCTAAAAATAACACAATTCCTCTGTAGACTCCTGGTGCCAGGTGCATACTAGAAGAGCATTTGAGAAGGTAGCAGAAAAGACAGATTATAATTTAAGAAGAAAATCTAGAGAACATCCATATGGTATTGAGGCTGCTCATAATCCAAAGCGTTGGGGACAATGAACATACTGTCCCAAAACCAGTGAAAGGAAGGTCCTTCCCAATGTTCCAACTCTTCTTCATTACATTTTTAAAACTTTTTTATTGTTGATAATTCGATACATTGTATGTGCAAGTCTTGTGATGGTACCCCCATTTCCCTCTTCCCTGCACCCCACCCACTGGAGGCCCTCCCCAGTGGGATTGCTGGAAGATCCCATGGGATGGGAGTTTGTGAATTGCACAAGCTGTAACCAGTTTTTATTTTTCTTTCTGTGTTGTTGTTAAGGGGACATCATCTCTGGATATCCTCCCCCACCATGACTCTTCAAATCTTTCCACCCTCTCTTCCTCAAAGTGCCCTGAGTCATGGTGGGTGAGGTTGAAATCTGCTTTACTCATGAGCTCTTAAGAGTCCCTGGGTTTCTGTTTTGGGCTGTGTTAGATATTCTTCGTGTCTGTCACCATTACCCTTTCATAGGTTATCTGACTTGCTGTGGAGGTAGTTCTCTTGCCATTTCCTCAAAGATTTTGTTTGGGCCCTAGATGATAGGTTAGGGGTGGTTCATCTCCTGCCTGGGTGTCAGCCATCATCTCAGGTCCTCCAACTCTTCATTAAAATTTGAAGAGCTGGAATGTAGTATTTCAACCAAAAGTCAGAGCATCACGTGTTTGCTCTTGCTGCTCATGGATGTGTGGGTGTGCACACAAGAGAGTGTGTACACATGAGCTTATCCAGTTATCTGGTCAAACCATTTTGGGAATGGGATGCACCACTCTGTTTTTCCATAGAGGAGTGTACCCTGAGGATTCAACGAAGGACACGCATGTACATAATGAAAGAAGAGGGAGGAGCTGGGCACGCCTGCAAGCCTAGCCCTTGAGAGATGGAGACCAGAGGTTCTGAAATTTAAGCTACCCTGGGCTATATGACCCTATGAGAAAGGTAAAGAGAGGAGTGGGGAACTCCTCTGAAACTGTTAGAGTAGATTTCCCTGAAAAGATAACTGGAATGGAGTTTTGAAAGATACTAAGGAATCATCAAGCTGAAATTCCATGCAGAGAAAATAAACCACTACAGTATGACATTTCAATACATGTGCACAGTACATAATGATAGGATCAAGGGAAGCTGCATAGCCATCCTCTCAGACATTTACATCTTTGGATTGGGAACATTGAGTCTCTTTTGGGGGGAGAGGGTCATTGACAAAGTGTTCTTGGGTAGCCCAGGCCAGCATTGAACTCATGATCTTTCTGCCTCTGCTCTCTGGTTGCAAAAATTACATGTGTGTGCCACCTTACCCAACCCCAAATCCTCTACTATTTTGAAACCTTCAAAGAATTGTTGTCAAGCATGGTTAGCCTACTGCTTTAAAGAACATCAGCAGTTATTCCTATCCTATTCTTACTCCTTACCATCCCTCAGCACTCCTCTTTCCCCTCTCCCCTTCCTACTGGTGCATTCCATTCTCTAGGGATGGACTAACAGGAAAAGAAGGCAAAGAAGGAATACAGAATGAATCACAGATGTGCAACTTTGATGATGGCACAGGTTTGTGGACAAAGAGATACTGATTCCTACTTTGCAGTGGGCAGCTGGATTTTGCAGTGAACATACTTGGATCAGGATTAGAAGCAAGGCTTAAAGATACAGATGTTGGCTATTTGATAACTGGTTTCTAGCAGCCAGGAAAAGGCAGTATAGATTATAAGGGGAATGAAGGGACTTATTTGCTCCAAGGAATGTTTTGGTGGTGCATAGACATCTGCAGATGTTCGAAAGAGCTCACGGAATCAGTTCGTGTAAGTGTGCAATAAAGTTTAGATTCAAAATGTTTTAACTCATAGGTGTGGGAATGAGTTAGCAATGTGAAATACACAAGATAGATAAATAAGGATGGCCACGAAGAGACCAAGACAGACGCTAGAAGTGGATACGCAGGTAGAGTGGGGAAACGAACCAAACCACTCATCAGTGCGTTGCCATGATAGAATCGGATAATTCCAAAGCTCTTTGCGAACTTATGTTATACAGTTCCACTTTATTTTACATATGAAGGTATGAGGATTCAAAATGCTTCACTCATGCTCACAACTGAAAAACAGACATGAGCCAGGACTCTCAGATCTAGAATGGGCTGATCTTAGACAGTTCCATCATGATATCAGGGCATATGATACTGCACACAGCAAAAGCCCCATTCATGATGTGCTGAGATTAAGTCTCATTCCTCAATTAGTGCTCTCTGCATATGATGCTTGAAATAAATAGTCACGTGACCCCGTAAGTACATAAAAGTGCTGAAAACAAAGGTACTCGGGTCCAGCTGCTGTTACCTGGGCTTGTATGGTTTGAAATAAGCAAAATCTGCACTATTGGTCAGGGGATGACGTAGACTACTCTCCTATCTCACAAAGACCTGAGGCCAGGCCTTTTGTCCCTCTGCGTGTCCCCCAGGAACTTTCTGAGAAATCAAGAAATCTGGCATGCCAGAGAAAATGAAGAAAGAGCTGAGTGCAGTGGCATATACAAGCGATCCCAACACTTGGAGATGGAGCCAGGAGGATTAGGGGTTCAAAGTTAGCCTTGGTGAGTTCTCCATCATGAGTTTAAGGCCAGCTTGGATTACATCAGCCCCTGACTCAAGAAACTAAAAAAAAGACAATGTGTGCAGAAGCTGTTTAATAATTTACCAAGCCAAGTACCACAATTGGAATTTTAACTTCTTAATAGGAACTCATATAACTGTACTTCTGCTTACAAATAATGTCTAACAGATGGAACCTGAGCCATGTAGGGGAGAGTAAATAGAGACAATTAGGTTGTCATGGTTTCTTTGAAATGCAGTAAACACAGGGACCCAAATGGACGATGAAATTCCCCACTGGGGAAAGCCACATGTCGCTCCTTTCTTTCTTCGGTAATTACCAAGCTCACTTTGAAAGATTGGAGTCCCTGGAAGATAAGAGAACAGAGATACTGTCACTCACCCCTGGCTCTTCTCAAATTAGATTAGCCTGTTTGGCCCTGTCTTCCGGCCCAACAGACATGAAACAAATAACATCTATCCCAGATTAATCAAGTATCCCAGTGGGTGGGGCCTGAAGGAATGCATGACCGTGAGAGAAGCTGTGCCCAGCGTGAGGCCTTAGCTGTCTCCCTGGAAAGCAGAAAGCGACAGGATATTTCAAGTGACTTGTAAATTCTGGCAGACACATGCACACCCCTGGTCCCTAGCTTCACTTTCCAGTGATCTCCAAGTTCACTCACACAAGCCACAGAACAGCATATCACACTCACGTTGACAAATGTTTCTCCAACATTTGCTTGTGCAGGTGACAGAATAGGAGGGGATGGCTTAGAGTTAGGTCTCTTACAGCGGCTTTGAGATTGCCCAGTGCCCTGAAGACTGTGCCTAGAGGCTGTCAAGCAGGCAAACACTGGACACATGGCTTGGCTTGCTCTCATGTTTTGTCTGCAGGCTCTGATCAAGTTGACACAGACTAAAAGTCCTTTCCAAGGTCATTCCAGAGGCTGCCAGAGCTGAGATCACTGTTTAAACCACCAAGTTCCATAGCGAGCCCCTCCTCTCAGAAGATTCTAGTCCCACTGCAGACTGAGGGCACCTGAGCCAGCCACTCGCAAAGCTCAGTGATGTCTTCAGAAGCCAAAAAGCTGCAGAGCAATTTTTAGGTTGTTGAAATTTATCTCTCTCATGAGTCGGTCCCCAAAGTCCAAAGCTTGCAACATCTTATTTCCTGTTTGAGGATTTCCTGAACCTATTTGAAGACTCTGGCTTCTCTGAATAAACTCATAGGAAGCCTTTTTCTCCAGGAATAGGGTTTACGCATTCAGCCTCTATGAATCTCCTCAGAAAGTACTTTGGTAACTTTTCCTTTTCATTGCCCATACTTGTCTGTTCCGTGTTACCTTCATTCCCCTAAATCTTTGGAAAACTTGACAGCCTCTTTTATAACAGATGTTCCTGGCTTATTACGATGGTTCAACTTACAATTTTTTAACTTTATGATGATATAAAAGTAATGCACATTTAGTATAAATTATACTTCAATTTTTAAAGTTTGATCTCTTCCCACACTATGGGCTGTGTAATAGGAGACTCTCTGGAGATGCTGGGCAGCAGCTTCTAGGGAGCCACACAGTCATGAAAGAAACAGCCAGGAGACTCCAGGGTGTGCTGCCTGGGTGACACATGAGATTCAGTTCTCGGGATGGATTAAGAGCATTTTCAACATACAATTATGAAACCAGATCCCAAGTCAAGGAGTGTCTGTTTAGTAATATTTACTTAGAAATTTCAATATTTCAAAAGACTGATGGAAATGTACATCTTGGAGAGAATAGTGTGTCTCTTCAGAGAAACAATGAATAGGAGATGAAGACATGGATGAGAGTGATATTGATACGAACACTGGCATATAAATAGATTTAGACATAGATGAAGAGGTCTATGAGGAGAATTGTTTCATGTGTTTAGAGATGCCAAGAAGACCCCATGACCTGTCATCTGCAAGCTGGGGAGTTAGAGGAGTTGTTGGTATAATTCCTGGTTCAAGTCTGAAGGCCTGAGAAAGGCAGGGGTAGGTATGATTGGGGTATTCCAAGTCTGAGTCCAAAGAACCCCCAAACTGAGCATCAGTGAATGAGGTCAGGAGTGCTGGGATTAACGGCATGTACCACCCAATGGCTTTTATGCTTTCTACCTTAAAAAAAACAAGGCCTTAAGGATCTAGGAGATGACTGAGTGGCTAAGAGCACTTGCTATGAAAGCGTGAGGAACTGAACTAAGATCCCCAGCACCCACATAAAAAGTATGCTAGGGGAGGTTGAGAGACAAAAGAACCACTGGGGCTCACTGAGTTTAGAGCCAGCCTAAATGAACAACTGAAGGCTAGACATTCGGTGAGAAACTTTGTCCCAAAGAAATAAGGCAGAGAGTGATAGACAGGACATCCAATGCCCTCCTCTGGCTTCAACACATGCATGCCTCACACACAGTATGCCACACACGTGCAAACATGCATACACCCCACACACCCAAAGTTTGAATCTTTATGTACCTATTCTGATTAACCTAAAGCCTGTGTAAGTAGAAACTCTCAGTTACAATGGCATTACAAAGAGAAAGCCAGAAAAAGTAATTAGGGTACTCGAAGTCCCCGCTCTTTCTTTACCACCATGGCTCATCTGCGATCACATACACGCCTCTCTTTGTAATGCCTTAGTTTTCCTTTTCTTCTCCTGCCTCCTTTTGCTTTTATTGTTTTGTTGTTGTTGTCATGACTTGAATCTGAAATATGCCCCAAAATCCATGTGCAAAAAATCTTGGTCCCTGGCTGGAGGTATTATGAAAAGGTGGAGGAATCTTCAGAAGGTGAGTGAGTTGGAAGAAGGCACACACATTCCATAAAGGATATAGTGAGAACCCTCCCTCTCCTTCCATGCTGCAGGAGGGTGAGCAGACCCCAAATGATAGACTCTAGTGACATGACCTGAAATCATGAATCAAAACAAATCTTTCCTTCTAGGTTAACCTAGGTATTGTCACAGAGCCTCAACACACGCCTCATTCTCCCAGCCTCAGGCATTTGTATCCCACACCCCACTTCATAAAACTAACTGTCCCTGGGACTTGGGAATCAATCCTGAGTTACCACCCCAGGCTCCCTCTTGCCCCTGACATCTTCTTTGGTCCTGGTCTCTACATTTCATAGAGGTGTTTGAATCATAATCAACCTAAAAGAGGAGCAACAATCAGAGAAATGTAGAATATGGGACATTCCGCAAGACAAATGGTTTTGAAACTTCATAAATAGCAAGGTAGCAAAAGACTACTAATAAAGCAAAACAAATTAAGTAAACAGTTGAAGTGTTCTGGATTAAAACATAAAGGATACATGAAAACAGATGTAGTATGTGATTTTCAACTGAGCCATCATTATTAGCCTGTATTCTGCAGCCCTGGCTGCATGGGTACCGAGAAGAACCAAATTTTTATAAACTTTTTATTGATAGCTTCCATAATTATAGACCATAAAACAATAGGATTCCATCCCCACCCTCCCCCATATTTCTTTCCCCTCTCAATTAGTCTCTGTTTTGTTTTGGTGTCATCATCTTTTCCTCCCATTATGTGTAGGTATTATCAGGCACTGTGAAGTCATGAATATCAAGGCCATTTTGTGTCTGGAAGTTTGGGTTGTAAGCAGTCCTCCCCTTCCTTAGGCTCCTCCAGTCTTTCCACCACCTCTTCCACAATAGAACCTGCGCCTCAGGAAGTGTGATGGAGATGTCCCAGTGCTGAACACTCCACTGTCACTTCTTCTCACCACTATGGTGTCTTTTGAGTTAGCCCAGTGGTCACCACCATCTGAGAAAGAGAAGCTTCTCTAGACAAGAGTGAGAGTAGCATTATCATATGGGTATGGTCATTTTTTCTTAAAAAGTGCTTATAAGGCAGTTTGGTGGGCATAATATATGCATTTAGCCAGACAACAGAAAGCACCACCTCCTCAATAGGCTTTAGACTAGGTAGGTCTTCAGTACCAGGCATGTATTCCCTCCCATGGAGCGGGCCTCCAGTCCAACTAGAGAGCAGTTGGTTTCCTCCATAACAGACATGCCACTATTATTGCCCCAGTTAGCACATTTGGCCTGGCTGGCCAGTCTTAAGGCTTGCAAGACCCACTGCTGTTCACCATCATTGATGACTTCCTCTTACATAGGGCTGGATGCAGCCATAGCTTTTTGTAGCTTTCTGTCAGCTTGTTAACAGAGAGGAGGTTTCCAGCTCAGCTCCAGCTTGATTTCTCAGTGACCTGCAGCCCAAGCATGTGTGGTCTTCAGCAATAGGGTCTGACCATCTCGTTCTGGTGGGCATCCAAGAGCCTTGGCAATTGCCTGTAATGTTTTGGGGGACTCGGGAACCTCCCTAGCCAACTCACCAAAAGGCATCCCATCCCTGGCACTGAAGTTTTTCTAGTATCAATCTATGGTTACTGGCTGTGCCATTCTATGAGGGAGAACATGCGGTGTTTGGTTTTGCCGGCCTGAGTTACCTCACTTAGTATGATCCTTTCCAGTTTCATCCATTTTCCTACAAATATCATAATTTCATATTTCTTTATACCTGAATGGTACTCCATTGTATAAATAAACCACATCTTCATTATCCAATCATCAGCTGAGGGACATCTAGGCTGGTTCTATTTCCTAGCTATTGCAAATAGAGCTACAATAAAAATGGATGAGCAAGTATCTCTAAGGTAACGACTAGAGTCATGGTACCATCTCTGGATGAATAGGTATCAAAGTTGTGGTACATTTACATGATGGAATTCTACTCAGCTGAAAGGAAAAATGACATAATAAAATTTAAAGAAAAGTGGACAGACTTGGAGCAGATATTACTAAGCGAACTCACACAAGAACAGAGTCATACATCACATAGTCTCCCTTATATGCAGTTCCTAACCAGGTTAAACTTAAATTTGAAGCAAACCTGACAGGTGAACTGAGAGGCTGTCAAAGGGGATGGACTTAATGGGGGGGGGGAGGAATGGGAGGGTGGGGGACTTATACAATAATGAATAGAAACCATAAAATCCTTATTTTCATACAACAAGCTCTCAACTTACTTTTGAATGGCAAAATATTTAAAGAGAAAGATGTAGAGCAAACATGGCAAAATATCCATTACTGAAGAATAATCAGGTGTTAATTATATTGGTCATACATGTCATACACTGTTCCAAAATTGTTTCAAAATAAGATACTATGTGGTTCATTTGTTACCTTGTCACTGCTGGGACAAAATGCTTGGCAATGATCAGTTAGGGGGTTTATTTCAGCTTACAATTCCTGGTTACAATCTGTCTAGCAGGGAAGATACAGAAGCAGAAGCTTGAAGCAACTGATCGCACAGTCAGGAGTGGGAGGCAGAGAGCAATGAATGTTGATGCACAGCTCTCTCTCTCTCTCTCTCTCTCTCTCTCTCTCTCTCTCTCTCTCTCTCTCTCTCTCTCTCTCTCTCTCTCTCTCTCTCTCATATAGTCCAGGACCTCCACCCATGAAATGTTGGCACTCACCATTAAGGATGGTCTTCCCACCCCAATTAGCCTAATCAAGATAGGCATACCCAGAGACTAACCTATAATAAATAACCCCTCCAATGAGACTCATGGTCCTGTCAAGCTGACAATTAGTATAAATCATCCCAGGGGGGTGAAGAGAAAGGATCTCTAAATATTTTCTTCTCAAGGAACGTCAATGCCTATTCTACTCTAATGTCTACTCTCCCCAAAACTGGCTTTGACTTTTTCTATGGTTTGAATGTGGTTTGTCTCCCCAGAAAGCATGTTGAAATTAAATCCCTATTAAGTATTCAGTGGGAATGATGGTGAGGTAATTTGAAGGTGATTAGAATTGAATAAGATCACCAGGTTGGAACCTCGTGATCAAATACTGGTGACTTTATAAGAAAAGGGAAATAAAGGGCTGGGAAGATAGCTCAGTATTTAAAGGTAGTTGCTTACAAAGTCTGCCCACCCAGATTCAATTCTCCAACCACCCAATAAAGCCAGATGAGAATTCATTTGCAGCAATAAGAGACCAGTGCACCAACACACATACATACTCTCTCTCTCTCTCTTTTACATAAAAAGAAAGGAGAAATGAGTTGAGGATATAGCTCAGTGACAGAGCGCTTGCCTAGCATATGGGAATCCCTAGGTTCCATGCCCAGAGCAGAAAGACCAAAGGATACTGTGGTGAATATTTTAAATAAACTAAAACCCCTCTCCCCATTCTGTGTTGAGCAGCTTTTACAAAGCCTCAGAGTCTAAACTAAAATGTAAAGCCCTTCTCTTATCAGGCCGTGACCCAGATATGCCATATGCCCTGTGTCACTGTGTGCTGTCCCCAGTCAGTCAGGTATCTTGTATCTTGTAAAACTAGACCACGAATAAAATTTTAAAAACTACCCCTAAACAAACAGCTTTCTGTTCTACATTTGTACTTTCTTATCACCGATTTATTGCTAAGGAATTTTGTTTGTGCCCCCCAATCAAGTACCCTCAAAAATTTGTAGCTCACCAATAATGTAAAAGAATTCAAGATGAAGTCAGACTGCCTGCCATATTATCTATAAAAACTCTGAGCAATCAGAGCTCAGCACTCAGGCTTTGGAAGTTATTCCCAAGTCCATGTGCCATGAATGCATTTTCAGATTCTCCACTCTATCTCTGGTGCCAGTGCTATGTGACTCAGTTTACCGTAACACACCAGAGGATACAACATGCTCCCAGAATCTTGTAGGTGACATCCATCTAGAGATTCTACCAGAAAGAAGGCCGTCACAACATGCAGACACTCAACTTTGAAGCAGAGTCACAAACCAAAATAATCATTTCTTTTTGAAAACTTACCATCTTGGAGTTAGGCGATGCTTCAGTGGTTAAAGAAATTGCCGTGCCAGCTTGAGTACCTGAGTTCAGATCCCCAGCACGAAGGGGAAATCCAGGCATGGTGACTCCCTAGCACTGGGGAGTCAGAGATAGGAAGAGCCCTGGGGCTCATGGGATAGCTAGTCTAGCAAGTCACTGTTTAGTGAGAAGCCATCTCAAACTGAGGAAGACATCCAATGTTAATCTCTGGCCTACACACACAAGTGCATTTGTGCACCACCACCCCACTCCACCCACACACGCCTGACCCAGTCTGTGGTGGTGGTATAAGCAACTAAGGTATCTGGTAAAGGTACTGATCTTTCCAAGTGTAAAAGGTTACTCACTTCCTCCACAACAAAGGGGGCCCAGGACTCCCCATTGGCAGAGATAAAGGGATGGGGGAGGAGGTTCTTGTTGGATGCAGATCCTTCCCACCTGGGACTCTTGGGGATCTGTCTCTACCGCTAGAAGTAGAAGCTAGTGGTAAATCTTACATAATAGTTTTTCTCAAAAAAATTCATATATATATATATATGTATGTATGTATCAGCTCATCCCACCATGGTAAAGTTATTTGAGTCTGTCTTGCATTATAAATGCAGGGAAAATGAAAACTCTCACTCTCTCCTTCCAATGGTCATTGTGACAAGTAGACCCACCACTGTTTTTAACCTTTCCCTGATCCAAGCTACCTCATCCTCAGAGGCTGCCTCTGAACAGACCATGTGCTGCCTACGTCCTGGGAAGCTCCGGCTCTTCATTCCAACTTTATGCCCATTATCCCGGCTTACTCAAGAGCACTTCCAAAGCTGTCCAGGAAGGGTGAGAAACTATAACATCACTCTCCTCCTTGTAATGGTGCTTCCAGAGAGTATTTCATTTAGTGCACTAAGTCATCTCTCAGGATTGGGGGACCAAGGAGCAACCGCAGGAACAAGCATAATGAGGGGGTAGCGAGCCACCACAGGCCTGCATGAAAACAGGAGGTAGACAGCACCTGGGATGAACTCTGACTCTGGGGTTGGGGTCACTGCTCTATGTCACCTGCATTGTCTCGGGCTAGCTGATTAGTCCAAGGACCACATGAGTGTCTTACTGATGGTGTGTGCACTGTGTAGACGGGGATTGAATGCAGCACAGAAGATAAAACTTTGCCCTTTTGGAGCTGCTGTGGTTAAGTAAATATTGACTCATCCCAGCCTCTCTACTTACGGGGAACAGATGTGCAAGGGCTGAGAACTGGTGCCCCTGTGGGCTCGGCTGCTGTTATTTCCTCTCTCCAAGTCAGAGTTCCTGTTAGAAATCATTTAACTCCTGGGCAACAGGAATAAACACTGGAGTAAAGAATGAGGAGGAACAAAGAAAGCATTGCTTCTAGACTTGCCAACTTCAGGATTGAACTTTTAGTACTTGGCACACATCTTATGAATAGAAGCTATGGAATACACTCTATTAATATAGCCCACTGATAGTACATTTCACATTTCTGATGAAGTGGTAGGGACCCAGGAGGAAAATCCTATCTCACAAGGCTCTTACAAAAGGAAACAAAAGCTTCAAGGGTTTTACATGCTGCGAAAGCATTTTCATTTTCACTCCCTACTAGAATTCAAAACTTGATGTTGACATGGATTGGATCCATTCCATTCACTTCTGCATCCCAGGAAAATTGCTGGCACACAGTCAATAAAATTTATTAAATCTACTAATAAATTCTAGGCTGCTCGATTCAAAACAAGGAATATTTTCTGGGTTCAGTTTTAAAATACATATTAAAATATTTTCTTATTCATCAATTCCTTAATTTTCTCATTTCCCCAATAAAAATCTAAGAGGCTTCTTCTCTTCATTGATAGATATTTCTGATTATCACTTACCTTACTCTAATTTTCAAATAATCAAGATTGGTTTTTTGTTTTGTTGTTGTTGATTTGTCTTTTGAGAAAAGGTATATATCCCAGGCTGGCCTGGAGCCTGTGATCCTCCTGCCTCAGTATATTTTTTAATATATATATATTTATTTTTTATTTATTCATTTTCAAGCAGAAAAATACAGAGAGAGAGAGAGAGAGAGAGAGAGAGAGAGAGAGAGTGCACCAGGGCCACCACCTTGTGGGTCTGGCATATGTGGGTACTGGGGAATTGAACCTGGGGCCTTAGGCACTGGAGGCAAGTGCCTTAACCGATGAACCATCTCTCCACCCCCCCCCACTTTTTTGTTGTTGTTGTTTTTCGAGGTAGGGTCTCGCTCTAGCCCAGGCTGACCTGGAATTCACTCTGTAGTCTCAGGCTGGCCTTGAACTCACAGCGATCCTCCTACCTCTGCCTCCCAAGTGCTGGGATTAAAGGTGTGCGCCACCACACCCCTACCTCAGTATCTACTGCTAGGATGAGATGGATGTACCACCATCCCAGACTTCTATTAAAAAAAAAACTGTTTAAAGCCTCACAGAAAGCTTCAACTAAAAAAAATAAGTTTTAAAATTATTCTCTGGTATACAACATAATTTCTTCCTTAGGACTATAAATACAAAACTAAAGAACACCTTTGGAAATTATTATTACAATGTCAAAATTAACATTTCCCAATATTAATATTGCAACCAATGTCCTTAAGGAAAGTCTTTAAATATTGGGAAGTTGTCAGGTTCAATGCAGTATGTATTAGTTTTCCAAAACTAATTTTCACCTGAAAACTGGTGTTTCTATCACTATAGACAAATTCCCTCATGTCTTAGAGTGATAGGCTTACTTTGTTTTCAAGAAAATAACTGACAGAAATCCAAGACTGCATATGTGTTGCCAGATGTTTTTATGAGTCAAAATGATGCCCCATGGAAAACGTAGTAGCTCAGCTTGGAGCTCTCACACACCGGCTTCCCTGAAATACTTTGTGACAAAAAAATATATATTTTGTGACAAAAGTGTTTTGTGCACACCCCCAATTTTGTTACACAGAATAAAAAGATACACTCAAAATTTGGAATTTAATAACAATCTTTTTTATTGCTTCATCAAGAATATTCTTGTATAAAATTGGCTTTTCTCCTCCGCTGCCCCACCCCTGCTCTTTGAGGTTTCATCAAAGGAGTTTCCTCTAAATATTTGAAAAACAACAGGTTCATTGCCAAGGCTCTTGGGATGCCCAGTGCCAAAACCATCAGTATCACACTCTACTACAGTAATGGTCTTGTTTCTTTATCTTATCTGCTCAGTATGTTCTTAAAATAAGTTCATGGTAGTCAAACTTTGAACGCTCACAATGGTCTCCGTGGGCTGGTTGTGTAATTCCTCTGGTGACTTCCTCTAGATTGGATGTGGTCTCATTTTCACATATTATGTAACATAAAGAACAAATTTTTGGCCTGGTACTCAAATGCCTTCAAAGGTCTTAATGTCTAGTTCTGAGTCACTTCAGAAACCTGAGATGATGGCTGAGCTTCCACAGCTCTGTTCCAGGAGATACACAGGAATGAGGAACATGCCCAGGAAGAAGGATGAGAGGTCTCTATTGGTCAGGACTGCTCAGACACTCTGCAGAATACAGCTACACCTGACTGATCACAAGCTTGCCTGTGAAGCCCAATGTGTGCCTAATTCATAGCATTCAAAAATACATATCAAATAACAAGAACAAAAGAGCATTTTCCCCCTCTCCAACCAATGCTATCATTAATCAGTTCCTCGTTTTCTGGACAAATCTCAACCAAGGTCTTCAAAAATAAGAGTACTGGTTCAGATAGCCATTACTACTACATCCTGCATTCGCTGAGCCGGTATGAACATTAACTCACTTAATCATCACAACATTCTCACAGGGAGGTCAGCTGTTACTGCAGGTATTGGAACATCCATTTTACAAGTGAGTAAATAAGACTTAGAACAAGATAATAAAGACAAAGCATCACAGAAGGTGTCATAGTCAGCCACACACCACTGGGATGAATCTCCAAAGGATTTATTGAAGCTACAGATCCAGAGGACGTTCTATAATGATGAAAGAGGCTGGGCCCCTTTCACAGGTGTAAAAAGAGAGAGAAACTCATCACCAACACCACACACATAAAAGCAAACAGGCAGGGGGCTCAGGAGAGAAATCTCCTTCCCCTTTATATAGCCTTAGGGTGGAGGTCTTGTAACCATTTCCCAGACTTAATGGCTTCCTGAGTCTCTGGAATTTCCTTTCTGCACTGCCCACACAGGAAGGGATGTTAATTTCTAACTTCCCTGAGCTTCCTTACATCCTGCCCCCTACTAAGAGGGCTGCCTTCCTATAAACAACCTCAGAGACCCACCTAAGATAACGAAAAAGGTCAAGTTGACAACAAAACTGAACCATCACAGAAAGGTAGCCCAAGCTAAAGGCTTCCTAATTCTACATTGAGTTTTCTAGCATTTTAAAAATTCTGTAATCAGAAGGAGAAGATATATGCTGATGATCCAATGATGTCATGAAGATATCCACTAATGACAATATAAATAAAACAAAAACTGAAGAATGACATTTTATTAAATATTCAAGATTACAAAGTTATCGGAAACATCAATGGATTGCCATTAACTTCCACACTGTACACATTTAAGATTCTAAGAAAAACAGATGTGTGACACATGCAGAACTGTGCCCATCACTCACTTAACACCTACTCCACACTGGTGCTGAATAAATGTCTGTGCACCCCTCATTAATGTGCAAAAATTAAAAGGCACTAATAGGGGACAATCAGGAGGTGGGCCTTTAGGAACTGAGTAGGTGATGAACATAGAACTTCACAAATGGGATTAGTATGGTTACAAGAGAACTCAAGGGAGCTTCCACTTGAAATGGAATGAGTGTCTTACTGATTGATGGTGACTTCACATTCTGCCATGTGAAGACACAGGAAAACATCCATCTGCAAACAAAGTAGTCTGTCAACAGTCACCGCATCTGTCAGCACCTTTGTTATAAGTCGCCAAGTCTGTGTGACTAAAACAGACTAACTGTAACGAAGGGAGACGAAGAAGACACAACTAGGTATCAGGATTGGGGTGCTGATGTACAAAGACCCAAAAGTGTGTCAGCAGCTTGGAACTAGGCAAAGTGAAAACTGGAAGACATTATCTTCAGTGTTTTTGAATGCATCTTTAAAGAGGTTATCATTAACAAGAATCACATCCTACTTTTAAAATATATGTCATAGCAAGCTTTCCAAGTTCAAGTCTGTAGTACTTGAATTCATAGTGTTCTACAGCTACTGAACTAGCTCTACTATGTGTCATAGGCTATGTGTGACTGCAAGAATGACACTTCATTTCCACTGGTGTCTTATTTCTTAGCAGTGCCCAGCACACTACACACATCCAATGCATCAAAAATAATGGTAATCACACTACCTTGTATTCTAGCTACTAGAAACTAGTCCTCAATACAAATAAACAAGCTACTCAACATTTAGGTTCAAAAATACTCTATTTGTTACATGATCAAAGGTCAAAGTTGCCTCTACTTTCCCGTGGGAAAGTGAACACTGTTCACCAGCATTAGTAATCATTCTCTCCATAGTTATGGAAAGTATTCTGTCTGTCTTGTCATATTTCTTCGAAAGTTTGTCCTTGGGAACAATCCAAGTGAAATATGCTGAGGCACTAAAAACCGAAGCTGCACAGCCGTCCCCTTAGCAGCGCTGTGAGGCTGCTTGCTCTCCTAATCACAGTGAAGAACAGACACAAGTGGAGCAAGATAGGGTGGACACCAGTGAGGGAACTATGGCAAACAGAAAGGGTGGCTCCCATTTGCAGTAAGAATCCTGCTACAATCAGGACACACTTTTCACCCTGTTAACTAACTGCAATTGTGAGAGACAAGAAGGCACATTATTCATGAAAACTCAATGACAGAAGATCACTCTAAGTAAATATATATATATAAATATATATATCAATAAATAAATAGGTCTCAAAAAAATAAGTCTGAAATTTGTGGGTACTGACAAGTCCCCTAACTTTATTTTCATTTTAATCCCAGGGAATTCCCTCTTCATCCTCCACAAGTTTTTTTAGCATTAAATAATTTGTGGTTTTATTTCAAATAAAAATGTTTAGATATAGTCTGCAGCAAAGTTTGGATAGAATTTTATCAATGAACCCTTGGAAAAGACCTACAATGGAGCAAGAGTGCATGCAGTCCTGAGGTGTGGGGCACAGCGTGCACGGGAGCACTAAGTGTGTGTTCAAGGCATTTAAAACTGAAGCTAGATGGCCAAGGCACCAATCATCTTTAAGGCTTCCTTCTAGGGCTGCAGAAAGTCCTTTGCATTTAGTAGAAAAGATGGTCTTATAAACCTCCCCTGCTTTGGAATTACCTGACAGAATGAAAGAGGCCACTTCCTCTCGTTTGCAATATACTACACAAAATGTGTACGTTCCTCCAAAGAACATATATCCTTGAAGACATAGTTACTTTAAACTAGCTTATCTAGTTTAAACTATCGAGTTTAAACTAATCTAGTTTAAACTAAACTTGGTTACTTTAAACTAGCTTATCTTAGTAAAAGCGCTTACAAAATTAAACTCTTTAAATTTTGACAGGTATTTAAAGAACAGAGAACAACTTCAGAGACCAGCTCAAACACTTCTTTTTACCTGTAAAATCTAAGACCCAGGGAGGAACTTTGCCCAAGATCACATTTAGTTAACAATAGATGGGTAGAACTTCATCAACAGCTCTCTTCTCCCACCAGCAAGGGGCCCCTCCTTGCTCATAAGACTGTGCTGGTTTTTATTCTTTACTTCTCACATGCTAGCTGCCACAGCCAGAGAGCCATGTCATAGGTATTTTCCACACAAAGACTATAGAACCATGACTGGTCCATCAGGTGTCAAAAGCCTGTTGTGTGGTCTCGAAGCCTCCTCTGCATCTCATGGCATGAAGGCCAGTGTTGTTTCTCATGGATTTCTGGGAGCTCCAGTAGACACCGTATATCAGACGGCAGCACCTACTCTGTGACAGAATCAAAAAGCCAGAAATGCTGCAGCAGTGAGTGCCTGTGGCGGTCCCCCTAGACAGGCTGCACCCCAAAGATAATAAGCTCCAAACAATGGCCTGGGCCTCCAGTTCTATTGGCTTCTGGATCAATACGTGTGGCTGCTCACCCTGAATCCAATAGCTCTCATTCTCCTTCTCAGTTGTATGAGGGACAATTGGTAAAATCTCATCTCCCTGATGGAAACACAGAGCTCTGTCTTACAAGACATTCCACTTAGAGAGGAAACAGAGATGCACAGAGAGCAAGGGAGACATGCGTGTGTCCTATGACACAGACAGCGCACAGCAGAGAAGCCTGAGACAGCTTTTCTTACATCTCTGGAGAACCACAGATGGAATCTCTCATTGCCAAGTTTAAATGCATTTCATTCATTCTTAGTATCAAGATACTGCACTTGCCAAATATCAATAAGCTGCTGCCAGGGAGGTGAGTATCAAAAACCCACCACGAGGTCCTCAGCCTCCATCATCATAAGGAAAATGCTCAACTTTTGTGGAATTTCCACAGAAGGCAGCAATGTGCATTTTTTTAAAATCTGCTTTTTCTTAGTATAAAAATATAGAGGCAACCTGAAGGGTAATTCATTGCTACTGTGTAACAGGGCTCATTATGAGAAATGCAGCAATTAATTCTTCTCCTAGAGGATCGCTATTAGGTTCAAGTGTTAAGGCAACCACGAGCTTCAAGAAGGTTCTAGAATGTGTTGTTCTGGTACTTCTTGAAATCAGTCCTTGAACACTAGGGCCCAAAACTGTTGAGATGAAAAATTTTGATTCCTATCAACCAGCCTCCTCAGTGCCTGGGCTTCTTTCTTCGATTGCTGGAAGCTTGGGATCCACATGTCCCGTAGTGAGCTCCTGGGAGGCGCTGGAGGTGAGAAGGTAAATAACGTGGGCTCTGGGCAACTCAGGTGTGCAGCCTCTGCCTTCCATCGTTTGGGTGGTAAGCCCTGCATTGAGAGAAGGGAGAAAAAGAACTTAGGAAATGTGTTTCTGCCTCATTGGGCCACCGTACATTTCTCTAAAGCAAATACCTTTCCTCCAGAATCTCTGCAGTCCCATCACTGACAAGTTGAAGGGACAGTGCCTGCATTGACATGGCTCTGTGTTCTAGACACAGGTAAATACTGTTATATATTGTCTCATTCAATTCTATGGCCAGCAAATGAAATAAATACAGCATCATTGTATAGAGATGGAAAATGGAATTCCCAGTTATCAGTCTACCTACTATGAACCTATTCTCTCAGATTCTAAAGATCTCCCTTCTCTCTCGTTTTTTGCCTTGTTAGTTTCCTTCTCTCCTCTAGACAGTGCCTCTACCCTCCTCCTCATAGGAAGTGTGTATATGTGTGTATGAACGTGTGTGTGCAGATATACAAGCGCTGTGCACATGATGGTGGAGGCCAGAGGAACACACTGGGTGTCCTCTTCCACCTGGTTTCCCTGAGACAGAGTCTCTCACTGAACCTGGAGCTCACTGTTTGCAACTAGATGGGCTGACTGACCAGGGAGCCCATCAATCCTCCTGTCTTTGTTTCCTCAGTGCTACCTGGCATGTGTGGCCATGCCTGGATTTTTGCATGGGTGCCAGGGTTTGAACTCAGGTCCTCATGCTTGTGCAGCAAGTGTTCTGACCCACTTAGCCATCCCTCCAGCCTTGGAAAAAGTTTCCATGTGTTTAATACATTTCTTGATATATT
>PVHP010035533.1:0-18461 GCA_004024765.1 Zapus hudsonius
TGGGGGGGAAAAAAAGAAAAAAAAAAAAGAAATGCCAGGACTATGGGATGGCTGCCAAGGAGAGCTGCCGGCACTGGATGGAGTTTTCCTAGACTGTGAGTAGCCAAGCTGGAGACCTGTCACTGGTTATTACTGAACTTAAGAGTTTGCTGCTTGCCGGGTTTGTTTTAAATCTTGCATTGAGCTGGAGATATAGCTCAGTGGTACAACACTGGTCTAGCAAGCATGAGACCCTGAGTTCAATCCCCAGTACTGGATAAAAAAAAAAGAGGTAAATCTTGTATTGAGTTCAATCTGTCTTTGCTATGCCCAATGCCATCTTTTTAGTGTGAATATTTATTCTGTGCCATTATGGGATTTGGTTGTTTTGTTTTTGGTATTATGGCTTAAAGACCTTAGATTATAGGGACATTTGAACATCATTGAGAATGATAAAAAAAAATATTTGGACTTTTGGAGTTGGGCTGGGTGCATTGCATTTTACATCATGTATGGTTATCAGTTTATGGGGAGCCAGGGGCAGAATGTGATGGTTTGATTCAGGTGTCCCCCATAGACTTACATGTTCTGAATGCCTGATCCCCAGCTGATGGCAGTTTTGGAACTGAAACCTTGTTGAAGGTTGTTGGGGGCAACCTTATGGGTGTTATAACCAGTTTCCCCCTTGCCAGTGTTTGGCACACTCTCCTGCTGCTGTTGTCCACCTGATGCTGGCCAAGAGGTGATGTCCACCCTCTGCCCATGCCGTCATTTTCCCTGCCATCATGGAGCCTCCCGTCCAGTCGGTAAGCCAATATAAACCCATTCCTCCACAAGCTGCTGTGGGTTGGGTTCTTTCCTGCAGCAAGGAGAAGTTGACTACAACAGAAACAATGTGTGAAGAATGCGTGTGCCTGAATAAAGCCCAAGGCCAATGGCCGCGCGCAAGCAAGAATGTTGCCATCACCTCCTGTTCCTCAGCTTCTGGGGGCCCCTCGGTGTGACTCGACAGATTCAAGGAAACCGGGAGATAAAGGTGGGGGCTGGGCAGGAGCAAAGAAGGGAGGGACCAAGGCAGAGAGTCACCGCACCAACCGGAGAGGAAGTACAGGCGGCCTGGGTCCCTGCCAGCCCCCTCCCCGTCCCAGCCCTGCCTTCTGGAGAAGCGAGCCAAATGGTCCAGGGAGGGAAGAGGCACCGCGGCGGGATGGAAAGCGGGACCCCCTGGGGGAGAAGGGTTTAGCCGGCCCATCGGGGCTCTCACGTCTCCCCAGGCCCCATTTCCTGGGCCTGGCCTTCGCCCAGGAAGATCCAGCCGAGGGGCTGCTGCGCTGCGCCCCGGGGTCCTCGGGGCCCCCTCCCCGCAGCCCTCCCGCAATCCCACCCGCGCTCTCCGGTGCGCGCACACGTCCCCCGGTGTGGCGGCCGCTCCCTGGAGGGAAGTCCAGCCTGCCTGCCGGGAGGAGCCTCCGGGACACGTGTCCTCGGACCCAGCGGAGGAAGGGCGGCGGGGTCTTACCCAGGAGCTGGGATGGCCGGGACGCGGAGCCCAGGTGCGCGGAGGCTGGAGCGCCGAAGCCGCGATGGCGAGCGCAGGGCGGCCGCGGGCGGAGAGGTCCCGCGAGTGGGTGGGGCCGGCCAGCTGCAGAGGCCCCGGCCCTGGGGCCATCACAAGGGCCACCCCACCCCGGCCTGCCCAGCCAGGCTCTACAGCCATCCCCGGGCTCTGGGCAAAGATCCAGAGGTGGGCGATTGCCTGCAGGGGCAGCGGGCACTGGGGCATTCCTGTTCCAGCTAAACCAAGTACTCTCTGCTATTCATCTACGCTTTTACTGAGCACCTACTGTGTGAGCTGGGACCCACAGTACTTAGGGATGGAATAAAGAACACTAGGGCTGGAGAGATGTCTCAGCTGTTAAGGCGATTGCCTGCAAAGCCTAGGACCTGGGTTCGACTCCCCAGTATCCACCTAAGCCAGGTGCACAAGGTGGTGCATGCCTCTGGAATTCCGTTGGCAGTGGCTGGAGGATCTGCTGCACCCATTCCCTCTCTCTGTCTGTTGGTGTACACATTCTCTTTATCTGCCCCTCTCTCGATCTGCCCCTCTGCCCCCCCCTCTTTCTCTCACTCATAAAATAAAGTACACTAGGCTGTTCAGAGAACACAAAGACACTGAGTAACTCCCATGAGCTCCTTCCTCCTCTGTTATGATGAGACCCTCTGTTAGCATGATGGGGAAGGCTTCCAGCTAAAGGAGAGCTGAGGGTGCTCCCATCTCCTGCTTTCCCCTCCTGCTCCCCCCTCTTGGATATGAACTACGTGATACAGGACATGCCCACAGGTTTGGCAGACCACCTAGAAAGTGCCCACTAGTGTTCATCTGGCAAACTGAGAAGGGGCGCCAGACAATCACCAGACAGTGGTGATCTATGAAAGAGAGACTCAGAAAGGAGGCTGGAGGGACTATGTGGTACAGACACCCACAGAGGCCCTTGGGATCTCTCCACTCTGGGGACAAAAGGACACTGTTTGTGATCAGAGAGCCAGCTGCTGAGCTTAGCCACACAGCCCCCGGCCCTCCTGTGAGAACCCAGCCTCAGCTCAGCAGAAGCCCCAAATGTCAGTGACAGCAAATGACATCCAACAGAGCTTTCCAAGTGCAGGCAAGATACATCTGGGGACACGCAGAACCCTATAGGACCAAGCAGATGTTGCCAGGAAGGGGACTGCCCACGCCTGCAGGACACTGCTGCTGGCAGAAACCATGGCTTACTTTCAATATCTAGAAACAAATAGTGAATTCTCGGATGTTCAGATAGCTTTTTTCTTTTTCCGTTTTTTGCTGACTCTCCCCATGATAATGAAATACTCTACCACCAAACTACGTCGTCTGTTATTTACTATGTGTTTGCTTGTTGAGATAGGGTCTTATGTAGCTCAGACTGGCCTTTGACCTTGCTCTCTAGCTCAGGATGACAAGTGCTAGGATTTGCAAGCACTCACCACCATGCCCGGTTGATACAGTGATGGGGATCAAACCCAGGACCCTGTGCACGCTAAGCAGGCAGTCTAACAAATGAGCTACACAAACAGCCCTCAAATTATCTTTTTAAAAAATGACCATACTAGCCAGGCTGGGTGGTGCACATGTTTAACCCCAGCACTCAGGAGGCCAGGGTAGGAGAATGGCTGTGAGTTCAAGGCCACCCTGAGACTTCAGAGTGAATTCCTGGGCTAAAGTGAGTCTCTGCCTCCAAAAAAGGGGAGAGGAGCTTATTAGAAATCTAACATCCAGGGCTGGAGAGATGGCTTAGCCTTCTTTAAGGCACTTGCTTGCAAAGCCTACTAACCACCTGAGTTCGATTCCTAGTACCCACATAAAGCAAGATGCACAAAGTGGCCCATACATCTGGAGTTCTTCTCTTCTCTTCTCTTCTCTTCTCTTCTCTTCTCTTCTCTTCTCTTCTCTTCTCTTCTCTTCTCTTCTCTTCTCTTCTCTTCTCTTCTCTTCTCTTCTCTTCTCTTCTCTTCTCTTCTCTTCTCTTCTCTTCTCTCTCTCTCTCTCTCTCTCTCTCTCTCTCTCTCTCTCTCTCTCTCTCTCTCTCTCTCTCTCTCCCCCCCTGCAAATAAATACAATTTAAGAATATATTAAAAAGAAAAAAAATCTAACATGCATTCATGATAAAAAGACCTGAAGAGGGCCAGGGAAATTGCTTGGAGGTTAAAGGCACTTGCTTGCAAAGCCTGCCAGCCCAAGTTCAATTCCCTAATACCCACGTAAAGCCAGATACACAAAGTGGGGGATGTGTCTGGAGTTTTGTTTATAGTGTCAGTGGGCCCTGGCATACCCATACACCCCCACACACAAATAAATAAATAAATATATCATTTTTAAAAGCCCTAAAGAGACTAGGGATGGAGGGGCTATATCTGAACATAATAAAGGCTACATATGCAAAATGGTGAAAAACTCAAAGCCTTTCACTTAGAGACGGAATAAGACAAGGGTGTCCACTGTTCCCACTTTTATTTAATATAGTACTGGAAGTTGTTTGTTTTTTTTTTTTTTTGTCCATAATGAGTTACATTATTTAGTGGGCAAACAATGAGTTGTTATTCCCAATTCCCCAATGCTCCCCTCCCCATCCCCAATCAGCTGGATAGCCTCCTCTGTGGGCCGTCTGGATCAGTCCTTGTGGCAGGGGACCATGGATAGCCTAGTACTCAGGCCGGTCCTCCTGGCCCAAGTGTGTTGTTACTGAGGGGTGCCATGCCTCTGGATCGTCTCCCTCACCACGGCTCTCACATTCTTTCCACCCCCTCTTCCACTCAGTTCCCTGAGTCATGGTGGGATTACTGGAAGTTTTAGCTTTCACAATAAGACAAGAGATAAATAAAAGGGATAAAAATTGGAAAGGAGCCAGGGCGTGGTGGAGCATACTTTAATTCCAGCACTCAGGAGGCAGAGGTAGGAGGATCACTGTGGTTCAAGGCCACCCTGAGACTACAGAGTGAATTCCAGGTCAGCCTGGACTAGAATGAGACCCTACCTTGAAAAAAAAAATTGGAAAGGAAGAGGTCAAATTATACTTATTTGCAGATGATATGATCCTATACATAAGAGACTTTAAAGACTATCAGCAAGCTGTTAGAGCTGATAAACACTTTTAGCAATGTAGCAGGATACAAAATCAGCAGACAGAAATCAGTAGCCTTCCTATATACCAACAACAAAGAGACCGGGGAAGAAATCAAGGAAACATACCTGTCTTAGCCACACATCGATGGGATGAATCACCACACCAGGCACAGTTTTGGGAGGAAAGTATTTATTGAAATAACAGATCCCCCAGGGAAGGTCAACAAAAGGCTGGCCCCAGTTCATAGATCCAAGCACAGAGAGAGACCTCCAAACAAGCTCTGACTACCAAACAGCAGGACAGCCAGATTTCAGCTCGACTGCTCTTTACATATGTATCACTGGAATTTCACATCCACCTTAGAAATACCCTAAGAGGCCAGGCTAAGGTGACACCTCCTCCAGCCAGGAGGCTGGAGACAAATCTTTAATACACTTTTGAATCTATTGGGGACATTTAATCAAACTACCACACTCCCATTTACAATTGTCTCAAAAAAATAAAGTACCTTGGAAATAAACCTAACCAAGGAAATGAAGGATCTCTACAAAAAACAAAAAACAAAACTTTAAAGCACTAAAGAGAGAAATTGTAGAAGACACTAGGAAATGGAAAGACATCCATGTTCTCGGATTTGCAGAATTAATATTGTGAAAATGTCAATCTTACCAAAAGCAATCTACACATTTAATACAATCTCCATCAAAATTCCAATGGCATTCTTCACCAAAATAGAAAAAAAAAATCCCAAAATTCATTTGGAAGTGCAAAACCCCTCGAATAGCCAAAACAATTCTAAACAACAAAAATAAGGCTGGTGGTATCATCATTCCTGATCTTAAGACATATTACAGAGCCATAGTAACAAAAACAGCATGGTACTGACACGAAAACAGACACATAGATCAATGGAACACAAGAGAGGACCCTGGAGGCAAACCCAGATAGTTATAGTCATCTGATTTTTTGACAAAAACACCAAAAATATTCACTGGAGAACACACAGCCTCTTTGTTAAATGGTGCTGGGAAAACTGGATATCTATATGTATGTAGAAATATGAAAATAGATCCTTATCTCTCTCCATTCACAAGAATCATGTCCAAATGGATTAAAGACCTTAACATTAGACCCAAAACTCTGAAACTGCTAGAGAAAAAAGTAAGAGGAATACTTTCAACATATTAACATAGGTGATGACTTTCTAACCCAGTTACTCAGGAAATAAAACCACTAATCAACCACTGAGGCCTCATGAAATTAAAAAGCTTTTGTACAGCAAAGAACACGGTGAATACAGCAAAGAGGCAACCTATTGAATGGGAGAAAATCTTTGCTAACTATACATCTATACAAAGAACTAAAAAAACCTAAATAATAAGAAATTAAACAACCCAATAAAAAATGGGCTATATAATTGCATAGAGAGTTCTCAAAAGAAGACATACAGATGGCCTATAAACATCTAAAAACATGTCTACATCCTTAGCCATCAGGGAGATGCAAATTAAAACTACTTTGAGATCCGTCTCACGCCTGCATGTCTCCTGTCTGGAGTTCATTTGTGGTGGTCAGAGGCCCTGGTGCTTCTGTATACATCTCTCTACCTGTCTCTCTCTATCTATTATCTGTGGCGAACTCCTCGACCAGCGAGGAAGAACCACCACCACGCGAGGATCCTTCTCAAATTACACTTTATTGGAGAGCCTTTTGATTGAGGGGGGAGCTGGAAGTGAAGGGGCTAGCGCTAAGAAGCAGCTGCTTTTATAGGAAAAAGGACACGGATCATCCCATGATTGGCTGGCTCCTGCTTGCCACCCCCAGACTCCACGGGATTGGCTAGGATAGCTTGTAGTAAAGTAGCCTTCCATTGACCTTTGACCTTGTAGTAAAGTAGTCTTCCCAAGCATTGCCTAATCCCAAATGCTGGGATTAAAGGCGTGCGCCACCACACCCGGCTCCCTGCAATTATCTATCTATCAATCATCTATTATCTATCTATCTATCTATCATCTATCTATCATCTATCTATCAATCATCTATCTATCTGTCATGGTTTGATCCAGGTGTCCCCCACAAACAATTGAATGTGTTCTGATAGATCGATCCTCAGCTGATGGCAGTTTGGGTTTTACAACCTCGATGAAGCTGTGTTGTTGGGGGCGAGCTTATGGGGTTATAAGCCAGCTTCCCCTTGCCAGAGTTTGGCACACCTTCCTGCCGCTGTTTGCAGTGCTGTGGCGGAGGTGATGTCCAGCCCTCTGCTCATGCCATCGTTTTCCCTGCCAGGATGGAGTCTCCCCTCAAGTCCGTAAGCCAAATAAACCCATTCCTCCACAAGCCGCTTTTGCTTGGGTTCTTTCTGCGCAGCAACTAGAAAGTTGACCGCAACACTATCTATCCATCATCTATCATCTATCTATCTACCTGTCTATCTATCATCTATTTCTATTTTCTATCATCTATGTATTTCTATCATTTATCTAAAAAATAAAGTAAAATGAAAGCTGTGTTCGGAGGCTGGGAGATGACTCAACTGTTGTGTGACTGAAATCCTGAGCTCAGATCCCCAGACTCACAACAAAACTAGAAGCTGAGGAGGATGTCTGTAATCCCAGCATACCTACAGCAAGAGGGAACGTGGAGACACACGAAATTCCTGCCAGTTAGTTGACACCATTCCTGGGCACATACCCAAAGATACCCTACCCCCTCCCTGCACATCCATGCTTATTGTGACTTTATTCACAATAGCAAGGAAATGGATCAGCCTAGGTGTCCACCAACTGGTGAACGGATAATGAAAATGTAGTTCATACACACTAGAAAATTCTATTCGGCTATAAAGAAAAATTAAAATTAAATTATAAAAATTGTAAAGAAAAATGGATGGAACTGGAAAATAGTATATTAAGCAAGGTAACCCAGGCTCAGAAAGACAAACATTGCATGTTCACTCTCATATGAGCATCCCAGCTTTTAATTTTAAATTGGTTTAGATGGGAATGAGTGTGCATGGAAATCAGAAAATGAGAGGACCCATGAGGGCAAGAAGAGGCTGAAGGGGGTGCGGTAGAACCCAGGGATATGAAGGTATAAGCAGGGACCACCCTGGTCACAGTAATGAACATGTTCCTCACCCCCAACGTTTCCTCAGGGCCCTAGGGACTCTCACCCCTCTGCCCAACCCCTCCACTTCCCACCAAACCCAACATTTCTAAAATGTATTTATTTATTTGAGAGAGAGAGTATGAGTGTACCAGGGCCTCTAGCCACTGCAAACAAACTCCAAATGCATGTCACTTTGTGCAGGTGGCTTTGCGTGGGTGCTGGGGAATCGATCCTGGGGCCCTCAGGCTTCGTATGTAAGCGCCTTTACCGCTGAGCCATCGCCCCAGCCCAGCATCTCCAGCCTCCTAGGTTTCCCTTAAGTCATGGTTTATTTAGAAGTGAACTGTTGGGCTAGAACTTTGCAATGGCAAGAAGCCCTGACACTCCCGCCCCTTCTCTTTGCAAATAATTATTTTGTTTTGTTTTCTTCAAGGTAGGGTCTCACTCTGGCCCAGGTTGGCCTCGAAGTGCCAGGCTGGCCTCAAACTCACTGCTATGCTCCTACCTCTGCCTCCTGAGTGCTGGGTTTAAAGACATGTGCCACCATGCCTGGCTAATAAAAATATTTTTTAAAGAAGCATTTGGGGCTGGAGAGATGGCTCAGCAATTAAGGTGCTTGCCTGAAAAGTCTAACAATGCAGGTTTGATTCCCCAGTACCCACATAAAGCCAGATACACAGTGGCACATGGATCTAGAGTTCCTTTGCAATGGTTGGAAGCCCTGGGTGCCCATTCTCTCTGTCTCTCTTCTCTCTATCTCTTTCTACTTACAAATAAATTAATAAAACTAGTTGTTTTTTTTTTTTGTTGTTGTTTTGTTTTTCGAGGTAGGGTCTCGCTCTAGTCCAGGCTGACCTGGAATTCACTCTGTAGTCTCAGGGTGGCCTTGAACTCACAGCAATCCTCCTACCTCTGCCTCCCGAGTGCTGGGATTAAAGGCGTGCGCCACCATACCCTGCATTAAAAATAGTTTTTTAAAAGGAGTTTTTATCTTGGGAATACATTTCATCAAGGAGACTGGAAGAGTTATACACTGAAAAGTAAATCTTTAATGAGAGAAGTTGAAAATACAAGTAAATAGAAAGATATCTCCTATTCAGGGATTGAAAGAATTACTATTATTAAAATATCCATGCTTAGGCTGGAGAGATGCCTCAGTGGTTAAAGGCACTTGCTTGCAAATCCTAATGGCCAGGGTTGGATTCCCCAGTACCCACGTAAAGCTAGATGCACAAAATGGCACATGCACCTGGAGTTCATTTACAATGGCAGGATACCCTGGTATACCCATACCCCCTCCCTCTCTCCCTCTCTCTCTCAAATAAGTATTTTTAATATTTATCTATTTGTAAGCAGAGAGAGAGAGAAAGAGATAAGAGAGACAGACAGAGAATGGGTGTGCCAGGGCCCCCAGCCACTGCAAACAAACTCCAGATGCATGTGCTATGAGATAGCTCAGCAGTTTAGGCGCTTGCCTGCAAAGCCTAGGGACCCAGGTTTGATTCCCCACTACCCACATAAAGTCAAATAAATATTTAGAAAAAAGATATCCATGCTGGCTGGAGAGATGGCTCAGCGGTTAAGGCACTTGCCTCGAGTGCCTAAGGCCCCGGGTTCAATTCCCCAGGACCCACATAAACCAGCTCCACAAGGTGGTGGCCCTGGTTCTTTCTCTCTCTCTCTCTTCCCCCCCCTCTCTCTGCTTGAAAATGAATAAATAAAAAATATTTTTTAAAAATATCCATGCTGAGGCTGGAGAGATGGCTCAGCAGTTAAAGGCATTTGCTTGCAAAGCCTGCCATCCCCGTTTCAAGTTCCACAATAAGCTGAATAGGTGTGAGACCCTGGCACACACCCACACACATGCTTGCACACAAATAAATACAAACTTTAAAAATATATCTATACTGCACAAGTAACCAACAGCTTCAGTTCAATCCCTACAAACTTCAGAGAATATTTTCACAAATTTTTAAACCTTTTATTTATTTACGTTTTTACCATGGGCTCACAGGTTAGAGGCTGACACCATTCTCTCTCTATCCTGTTTGCTGAGGCAGGGTCTCTCCCTCTCACCCACAGGACCCCTGTCCCCACCTCACAAGTCTCCCAAGTGCTGGGACCACAGGTGAGCAGCCACACTCACCTGATATTTATGTGGGTGCTGGGGATCTGAACTCTGGTCCTCACATTCATGAAGCTACTGAGCCATCCCCCCAGTGCCCCCAAATCCTAAAACGTTTATGGAACCACCAAAAAGCCAAAGTAGTTTTGAGCAAAAAGAACAAAGCTAGATGCTTCATTTGACCTGACTTCAAAACATACTACAAAGTATAGTAATTAAAGGCTAGGGAAATGCTCAGCAGTTAGACTCTTCCTGCAAAGCCTGCCAGCCCAGGCTGTATTCTCCAGCTACCCACATAAACGTAGACGGGCATTTGCTTGCAGTAGCAGGAGACCCTGGTTGTCTACGTGTGTGTGTATCTTGCACACACAAATGTTTCTGAAAAGTAAATCACATTTTTAGAAATGATGGTAATTAGGGCTCTTGTGGGGCAGGTAGAGCCCTGTGCACCTGTGGGATGCAGAACACTGAGGAGAACAAGGATCCATCAGTGCATCAAGAAGAGAGAGACAACTGTCTACCAGAAGATGGGGTCACCCCACCTCATTTTTCCCGGGCCCAGAAGTCATTACAGAGAATGTGATGACACAATACTGCTTTTAGGCTAGCCTGAAAACCAGTCCCAGGGAAATGGTGACAGACACTGGTCACTAAGCAACACTAAATCAGATCCCTGTCTTGCCCATCAGGGAGCATGGGGAAGAGAGAGTGGAAAGATTGTAGGAGCCTCAGGGTGGGTGGGACCGTGTTTCCCCCATCCCTGCAGAGACTGGCTGAGGCCTCTGGGTCCCCACAGTGAATACCCCACCAAAGACCCTCAGCAGAATACGGGTGGGGGAGAGGGGGCCTATATGTGCAACCTTTTATTTTTTTAAAAATATTTTATTTATTCATTTTCAAGCAGAGAGATATGAGAGAGAGAGAGAGAGAGAGAGAGAGAGAGAGAGAGAGCACCAAGGCCACCACCTTGTGGGTCTGGCCTATGTGGGTCCTGGGGAATTGAACCGGAGGCCTTAGGCACTGGAGGCAAGTGCCTTAACCGCTGAGCCATCTCTCCAGCCCAACCTTTTATTTTTTTTAAAAAAGTATTTTTTTAAAAAACTATAGTAATTAAAATAGCAGGTATACAAATAGACACCTGGGCCAATGGAACAGAATGGAGAGTCCAGAAACAAATTCACACATCTACATTGAGAGATGACATCAATAGATGCAGAGAACACATGCTCTCGGAGAAAGCAGTCACTGAAGAGCCTGGCGTGGTGACACACTGGTCCTTATTGTTTCACTTTTTATTAACAAATTCCATAAATATGGACAATATACCATCATCATAACCCCTCCAGCACTCCCCTTTCCCCTCCCAAATCTCCCCTTCATTAAATCCCTTCTTCTTTCCAACTAGTCTCATCTATTTTTAAAAATATTTTATTTATTTATTTGAGAGAGAGAGAGAGAGAGAGAGAGAGAGAGAGAGAGAGAGAGAGAGAATGAATGGGCACGACAGGGCCTCCAGCCACTGCAAATGAACTCCAAACATATGGACCCTCTTGTGTATCTGGCTTGACATGGGCACTGGGGAATCAAACTCAGGTCCTTCTGCATTGCAGGCAAGCGCCCCAACCGCCAAGCCATCTCTTCAGCCCTAGTCTCGTCTATTTTGATACCATCATTTCTTATTCCTTCTGTCATGCAGGTCTCGTGTAGGTGCCACCGTGAATATCGAGGCCACTTTGTGTCTGCAGGAGAGTCCTGTAAGCGGCCTCTTTTTCCTTTGGCTCTTCTGTTCTTCCCCCGCCTCTTCCACGATGACCCCTGAGCTGAGCCAGGCCTTGAATGAACAAGCAATGTGGTTATTGGTATGGTTAGGTTAAGCCTTCCAGATTTGTCTCTTTGACCTCTTCTTCTGCCTCTTCTGATGAATCAGGCATTAATTATTTCTCCATTCCTACACTAGGACAGCTGCCAGTAACCTGTCTCCACTCAGGAAAGCCAGACCACCCACTAAATCCACACGAAATGTGGTCTCAACGCACCCTTCCTCCAGCCAGGTCCCAAGAGCCCGCAGCCATTCCAACTCTCTGACACAAGTGACGTTCTGCGAAGGGGAAGTCGACCTGGAAAGTCTCCGCTGATGTGACTCAAGTAGCTTACACTTCCAAACGGCCTGATCACATGATCACGCGTGCACACTTACTGAAATGCCTGTCCTCCGCTGGCCTTACCCAGTGTGCCCCAGATCCAAGCCCACATCCCCCAAATAACGCTCAATCAATGGTAATGAATGACTTCTGAGGCCTGGACTGAAAGTCAGAGGGCCTCTTTGAATCCCTCTCTGCAGGCACTGCAGCCTGGATGGAGCATGTCCCTTAACTTCCTGCGTCTTCTTCTTCGTTGGTTTGTAAAACCTCCTTGAAGGGGCTGGAGAGATGGCTCAGCTGCTAAGGTGCTTGCCTTCAAGGGTTCGATTCCCCAATACCAACATAAGCCAGATGCACAAAGTGGCCCATATTCGCTCTGTGTCTGCATCTCTCTGCTTGCAAATAAATGAATAAAACATTTATTTATATATTTTCAAGTAGAGAGCAATAAATGAGAGACAGACAGAGAGAATGGGTGCACCAGGGCCCCAGCCACTGCAAATAAACTTGAGACGCTGCATGCATCGGGCTTTATGTGGGAATCGAACTCAGGTGATTAGGCTCTGCAGGCAAGCATCTCACCCACTGAGCCATCTCTCCAGCCCAATAAAATTTTTTTTAAAGAAAGGAAAAAAGAAAATAGAATGGGGTGGTATTCTTCTGACTACATCTGGCAAAGAGCTCCGGAGAAGATGCTCCCAGAGCGCGGGCTAGAAGGAGGGAGACATGGAAGGACCCAGGCAACCCCACATCCAGACCTCCAGGCTTGCTTCTCAGTCTCAGCCTGAGAGGGCAGCCGGGGACTGCTGCCATCACCACCCTGCTCAAGCCTCTAAGGGCATTGTGGGCCTCACGGGAAGGCCCTGGAGAGCTTGGCTTGGACAAAGTGACTCGAGGCAAGGAAGCTAAAGACACAGTGCTCCCCACTGCGCCTGGCCAGGCACAGTGTAGGACTCTCGGTGGGAAGCGGTTTAATTTGGGGGGGGGGGGTTGCCATGTCTCAGATAATGTCAGCCTGAAGGGGCAAAAGGGGGATATTGATACGACCCAGGTACTGAACTACACGCAGCAGCACTAGGGCAGTACTGCCAGCACAGGACCCTGGGGAACCACAGAGCTGGGCCATGTACATCTGTGTGCCTTGGGGGACTGTCTTCCCACCACTGAGAGGCGTGGCTGGGCAGCTGAGAAATTTCTGTGGCGACCTGTGGCTGCTTCTTTCTGAGTGCCCTTGAGAAGTGAGAGGCTGAGGCGACAGCTGCTCCTTGTTGCTGGAGGACAGTGTGGTTTCCCTGCTTTCCACCTTCTCATCTGCCTATTCCTCCCACTGGAAGAACCTCCAGGGGGCTGACTAGCAAGTAGTGCTGGGGAGGGAGGGAGGGAGGGAGGGAGGGAGGGAGGGAGGGGTGAGTGGATGGATGGATGGAGGGAGGGAGGGAGAACAAGCTGCACGTCCACAAAGACACTGGCCTTTCATTCAAGGAGACGGGAGAAAACGAGGAAGTACAGCCAATCTAAACTGTCCAGAAAAGAACAGCCAGTGTGTCTGCTCCTTTGTTCACTGGCATGTAACTGATCAGAAACAGACAAGAAGCAAAGCAGATTTTTTTAGTTAAAGTGTCTAAAGAACTACCTGCTTTGGCTAAGACAGAGACTACTATTCAAGTAATCAAATAGCCCTAAGAAGTTGGGTGTGGTGGCGCACACCTTTAGTCCCAGCATTTAAGAGGCAGAAGTAGGAGGATTGCCATGAGTTCATCTATCTGTCCTTCCTTCCTTCCTTCCTTCCTTCCTTCCTTCCTTCCCTCCCCTCCCCTCCATTTCCTTTCCTTCCTTCTTTCTTTCAGGTAGGGTCTCACTTTAGCCCAGGCTGGCCTGGAATTCACTACGTAGTCTCAGGCTGGCATCAAAATCACAGCGATCCTCACCTGGCTTGCCAGGAGTCTTAAACTCTAGCCTAGACAAGCTGAAACTCACTATGTAGTCCAGTCTGGCCTCAGACTCACAACAACCCCCCTGTCTCAGCCTCCAGATGCTATCTTTTTGTCGTGGAGCCGAGGGAGTGGCTGTCCAGGCAGGGTCTCACTCTTGCCAAGACTGGCCTGGAACTTACTCTGTAGCTTCAGGCTGTCCTTGAACTTATGGTGATCCTCCTACCTTTGACTTCCACTGCTGGGACTAAGGGTGTGGCCCACCAGGCCTGGCTGGGATGCAATCTTAGAGAGAGGAACATACCCTTCTCCCCTGATAATTGCCTTGCTTTTCTCTCCAGAAAACTTACAGGGGTCTTTCCCCCACCCTAGGCTTTTTGAAATCTCAATGATGCTTCTAGCTGAGGGTCTCGTTTTATTCTTGTTTTTTGTTGTTGTTGTTGTTGTTGTTTTGGACATTTGGTAGGCTCCCACTTATGAATGGAAATCCGTGCAAATTATTATTTCTTCAACAATTTCCTCTTCCATCTCTGAAATGACCATTGACTCCCTTCTGCTACTCTGGGTTTGCTCTTTACACTGCTATTTCCATGGCTTTGTGTCACTTTAGATTCTGGAATGTTTCATTTTAATTACTCAGGATTTTATTGCTCAGGCTGGGGAGATGGCTTCGTGGTTAAAGGCCCTTGCTTGCAAAGCCTAGAGAGGCCTCCTAGGCATTCTGCCCTACCTCATTCCTTGTTGACCTGTTTCCCAGCTTTCACCTTAACCTTCTTGGCTTTTCCTCTCTCCCGTCATGGGCACTTCCTGGGGACAGCAGTCACGCCCACAGGCTCTCTCCCCTGGGTCTCTGATGCTCTGCCATAGCAGGTGTCTGTACATCGTTGTTGGGTGAATGAATAAGTGAGCTGATGAAGGAACAGACAGATCTTTCTTTTTCTTTTTTTTTTAATATTTTATTTATTTGAGAGAGAGAGAAAGAAGCACAGAGAGAGAATGGGCTGTCAGGCCTCCAGCCACGGCAAAGGAACTCCAGACACATGTGCCACCTTGTGTATCTGGCTTTATATGGGCACTGGGGAATTGAACTCCGGTCCTTCTGCTTTGTAGGCAAATGCCTTAACCGCTAAGCCATCTCTTCAGCCCAGATCTTTCTTTTTCTTTATTTTCCCCACACACCCCTTTTTTAGACCAAGTCTCGTGTGTTCCAGGGTGGCATCAAACTTGCTTGCTGTGTAGCCAAGGATGGTCCTGAACACCTGATCCTCCTGCCTCCACCATCCAGCAAACTGAGTCTTTTTTAAAAATATTTTTTATTTACTCATTTTCAAGCAGAGATACAGAGAAAGAGAGAGAGAAAGAGAGAGAGAATGGGTCTGGCTTATGTGGGCACTGGGGAATTGAACCGGGGGCCTTAGGCACTGGAGGCAAGTGCCTTAACCGCTGAGCCATCTCTCCAGCCCAAACTGAGTCTTGAAGAATCTGAACCATGCTGCCCAGAGCCCAGTGGAAGATATGGAAACCCAGACTCAGAATAAAGTGAGTAGGATAGGCAGCGTGTCGGGCTACCTCAGAGGATAGCAGATTGGGATACAACACCATTTCAGAAGGTTCTAGAAATGCTGCCCTCAGTGGCCTGGACAGCAGGGAGGGTGGGCAAGGGTGTGCAGAGCAGAGGGCACAGGATGGACCAGGCCCCGCACAGGTGAGATATGGTGATGTGGTCCTGGGAGGAAAAGGGGGCCCAGGAGCCCATCTTTTTGTTGTCTTTGGGCAAAGGAGGGCAGATTGGGGAGAGTCCCCAGAAACCAGTAGGTCCCCTCTGTCCCTATTGGAAGTCGAAACTGTGGCCCAGAAAGAGATAGGGCTACACTAACACCTATACAGAGCAAAGTCCTTTGAATGGCACCGGAGCCGAGGCTTGGTGACACCCGAAGGGTCTCGAAGTCTGTTTCCCCTCTCCTTGCTCCCAGACCACAAGCCCTCAGAGCCTCCAGGCAGACCCTGGTGCTCACACTGGCCACTCTTGTCTCTATATCCCCCCCAGCAGCCCACTAGCACCTGACCCTTAGAAACGTAGACATCCCAAGGAGAATAGCTGCTTATAACCATTTGCTAATTACACGTGTGGATGTCAATTAATTCATTTCACTAATTAGCCACTCAATGAACACCACGCACCAAAGAACTGTAAAACAGAGGCATATGGTGAGGGGGGGGTGTGCTCATGCAGCGGGCAAGGAGGGAGGGGAGGGCGCCCATGGCCCAGGTCCCTCCACTCCCAGATGAGAGGAGGGAGGCTGCTGAATGGCTGGGGGAGCCAAGCTGCTGCCATAAATCGTAATTACAGCTTTCCACTGATAGTGCTGGGAAAACACACGCACACGGGCAACCGTGGGCAGATGAGCACCCAAGAGTGCACACGCAATTCTGTTTACACACAGCTATGTTCGGTGCACACGGCATCACATGCCCGTAAGCACAGTGGCTTGCCTAAGTACACACATGCATGGACCCAAAGGAGGCACACAAGGGTCTTTAGACCAGCCCCTGAGTCTGATCTGGGATTCACTATATAGTCTCAGTGTGGCCTTGAACTCCCAGCGATCCTCTTACCTCTGCCTCCTGAGTGCTGGGACTAAAGAATGGCTATTCTTTCATTGCGTTTGGTACTACGGTCTGGGCTCAGCCCTGCACATAAGCCACCAGGAGTGAACTAACTTCACTTTACAGATGAGAAGACTCCTCAGAGAAGCTCAGATGTTTGTCGCAGGCCACACCATGGGGACAGGCAAGGCTAGACTCACTCCCTGGCCTCCATGCTGGAGTCAGGGACAGTGGCTGTCCATCTGCTTGCAGTTGGTGGGCTTTGGGGTTGGTGGGCTTTGCCACAGGAGTCAAGCCTGGCTGCTTTCAAGCTTCCTCCCACAGCAGTGAGAAAGAGCACTGGTAGGAGACCAGCCCGGGGCTCAGGGCACAGGAAAGCAATCTCTCAGCCAGCAGCAGGCTGGCTTTGAGTCAGCTCTGACCTTGCCTCCGCCTAGGTACACAGGGTGAATCAGGTCCCAGATGACAGACTGGCAGACTGGTGAGGGGTTTGTCACAAAGGAGCCTGAGCCACACTAGACCAGAACTCTTCCTACAACCTGCCTGGGAAACCCCAAGTCAGACCCAAGCAACTCCCCCCTAGGGATCCCTTCCCCTCTGGCCGTCCATCCCTGGGTCCTAGCCTGGCCTGTGCCACCTCCCTGTACCCCTACGATGTTTGTATGGTCTGGACTTCCACCACAGGTCAAAAATAAATGTTTTAGCCAGTTACATACCCTTAATCCCAGCATTTGGAAGGCAGAGATAGGAGGAGCACTGTGAGTTTGAGGCCACATAGTGAATGAGACGACATAGTAAATTCTAGGTCAGCCTGGGCTAAAGCAGAACCCTACCTCAAAAAAAAGTAAGTAAATAAATAAACATTTCTCCAATTTTAGGGAAAAGAAGCATAATTCTACAAACTCCTCCAGACTCGCTTTTACCTCCCCTGATGTCACGCCCGGAAATGATGGTAGGAATCACTTGTTCATCTCGTCTCCACACACTGGAACAGGACTGGATGGTCTCACACATGCTCTTCTCAGGAGGGAAAAAAAAAAAAGACAAATTGCAGCTCTAATCGACAGTGTGTCCATAACCTCGATCGGCTAACAGAAAATCCAATAGAAATGAAGAAGCAAGAACAAATGAAATCCAGCAAAGAAGAAATCTGCTGCTTTGGGGTGGGGAAGGTCAGTTGGTAGAGTGTTTGCCTAAAATGCACAAAACCCTGGGTTCAATCCCCAGCACCAAAGAAACTGACACATGACCTCAATACTAGCACTTGGGAGGTAGAGGCGGGAAGGTCAGAAGTTCAAGGTCATCTCTAGTTTAGACCAGCCTGGGATATATGAGTTCCTGTCAGATAGGTAGGTAGGTAGATAGATGATAGATAGATAAATAGATAGATGGATGGATGGATGGATAAATGGATACAAATAGATAATAATGGCTCACATAGCTGAGAAGTTCAGGGACTAATAGACAGAAATAGGGAGGAATTAGTGCTGTTTCTGACCTGGTAGATTCAGGACTCAAGCAAAGCCATTAGGACTCATCCTAACACTTCTTTTTTTAATATTGATTTATTTGAGAGTGAGGTGGGGGAGAGAGTGAATGGGTATATCAGAGCCTCCTGCTGCTGCAAAAGAACTCCAGACACATGTGCCATTTTATGCCTCTGGCTTTATGTGGGTACCGAGGAATCAAACCCAGGCTGTCAGGCTTTGCAAGCAAGCACATTTATTTGGGGGGGGGGCTTTTTGACGAAGGGTCTTACTCTAGCCTAGGCTGACCTGGAATTCACTATGTAGTCTCAGGGTGGCCTCGAACTCATGGCGATCCTCCTACCTCTGCCTCCAAAGTGCTGGGACTAAAGGTGTGTGCCACCATGACCTGCACAAGCACCCTTTTTTAAGATTTAAAAAAATATTAATTCATTTGCAAG
>PVHP010035534.1:0-18440 GCA_004024765.1 Zapus hudsonius
CCAGAAAACCAAAGCCACAAGACCAGGGTTCCAGCAGCAACAGATGACCCCACATCCTGGTACCAAAACTGTTGCAGTAAGCTTTCTAGTTGCTGTGCAGAAAGAACCCAAACAAAAGCGGCTTGTGGAGGAATGGGTTTATTTGGCTTACGGACTCGAGGGGAGACTCCATCCAGGCAGGGAAAACGATGGCATGAGCAAAGGGCTGGACATCAACCCTGCCATAGCACTGCAAACAGCGGCAGGAAGGTGTGCCAAACTCTGGCAAGGGGAAGCTGGCTTATAACCCCATAAGCCCGCCCCTGACAACACAGCTCCATCGAGGTTGTAAAACCCAAACTGCCATCAGCTGAGGATCGATCTATCAGAACACATTCAAGTGTTTGTGGGGGACACCTGTATCAAACCATGACAGTTCTCCATACACATATGTCACTAATAGTGTTTAAAGAGGTTTTAAGTGGTTGAATGCTTTGTTTCATTTACCTTTATGATTTTAATAGTTTCACTAGACAGTAAAACCTCAGAGCTCCCCATGTTATTATGTTAAAAATTAATGTCCTAAATATTACTGGATGAGGTGTTTTTATTCTGTACACCAAGTGCCTCTTGATTAATTGCTACATTCAATTTCTGTTTTCTAAAAACCAAGAGCTTAAACAGCTACTCTGAGGTCCAACTGGGGTTATTACAATTAAAAGCCAAAAGGGAACAAAAGGGAATAAATTTAAAAACTAAGACAAGGGAGATAAAACAAAAGGAGTAAATTATATCAACATAGAAGGCTTCTTAAGGAAGGCCCCCTTTCAGTAAAGGGGACATCACCAAGGATTGCTTCCTTGGTATACAGAGGGGAACACGTTGCAGAAACTGTCCCAAAGTAAAATGTTGCCAGGCCCTTCCAAGACCTTATTCTAGATGCTAAGGTTTAACTATTATGGTTAAGACTAGCCCTCAACAGCTCACAAATACTAAATTGTTCATGGGTTAAGAAATATACAAAAAGGACTCTTAAGGTACTCACCCAAGCTAACAATATTTCTTTGTCAATATGTGAATTATTGGACAAACTATAATTTTAAGATAAAGGTTGCTTACTGGTATTAATTTTCTAAAATAAGGCTCTCACATCTAAAAACATTGTGAGTTTTAAAAAGATGGTTTCTATTTGTTTATGCTAATGCTACCAAATGGTCATCATTGGATTTATATAACTCGAAGGTTGAATTTCAGCCATTGTGGCTTCTATCCTCCTATAAGATAAATATGTTAAAATACTTTAGTTAAGCTTTTATAAAATTTATATCATGGATATAACATAAAAATTGTCTTATGTTTGTAAAAATCTCTACTATATATCAGGCTAATTAGTGCCTAAAGTTAAACTAACAACATTTGTTGTCAAGGGTTTTCTCTCTCGAAAACAGATTCACCAAGGATTATATTAAAATTCAACTGTTCTGAATTGACAGGACCAGACTCTGCCTTATTGTGAGTAATTACGGAGTCTCTAAGATATTATTTCAACAATTGTCTTATTTCGTGTACTTAAACTAACTCTTTAAGACATATTCCCTACTCCAAGATACAAGTTCAGACATCTGAGGACAATTTGAGTTTCTAAATCCTCCTGGATAATTGGTATGCTTTCAAACATAGATGCTGTCTTGCTGGACAGTTCTCGAGCTAATGACTTCCAGGTTAGATCTCTATAGCTGGACTTATTGCTAAAAATACTGTCAAAACTATGTTTTGTCTATAGTAACAGTCATAAAATATTATGGCCTAAACTGTTCCAAATAAGTAAACTCAAGTTTGGACAAGATAGACTAAAAGATTATGCCATTCTCTAATTAGATATGCCTTATTAGTCAATTTATATGTCAATATGGATATATATCTATCCTACAAGGTTAAAACAATTTCCTCTCTAAGTGTGTTAACTACCTATATAAAAGTCAAATCCAACTGGAGCCATGGAACAAAATGGGCTAATATTTTGTCTTCCGTTCCCATATCACAAAGGCCACAGGAGATGAAAGGGGCTATACTGGAGTGTTTTTAACACTGCCTCTCTGAATGTTACCTCTCCTTCTGAACAAGGAGGATATGGAAGCCCAGAAACAAATCAGTGTACAGCACATACAGGAGTGTCCATTTGGGACAAATCATCCCTACTCCAGTCTCCCAGTGAGGGAGAAAACTAAGGTCAGCAAGACCTGGACTCTGCCTCACTGACAGCAATAATGCTGAGGAAGCCACAGTGCTTCTCCCAGACTCAAAATTCCTCCTTGGAGAGCCATAGCGACACCCAAAAGGACATACTTGTTAAATCTTGACTTTATACCAGGTCTTAAACACTCAGAGAGAAATTTATAACCAAGGATATATAATAATAGTTCTAATCCTAAGATTAAATGTCATAGGCCTCCAACCATCAAAATGGTCTCTAACAGAATGGAATGTAAAATAAATATGTGCTGGACAGCTCTCACTGACAGTAAAGAGATTTTGTGACACCAATCTCTTTTCCTGGCTTGCCCCAGGAAGGATTAAAAAATATATTTTAAAACTTCCTTAAATATAGGGAAGACAAGGTAAACATTTTAACATGCTCAATTTATTTGCAAATTTAGATACAGACAGACTTGTCTGGCATGTTTGCTCCTTCCATTGGAGAAGACACTGCTAAGAAAGTCTGCTAAATTCTAAATTCTAATAATGAAAAAAATCACAGGGCTCTAAATGCCCTCATACCTTCCCTAGGTGACACTGCTGCTATTATTAAAATTAAATACTATGTATATATTTCTCTTCTTAATAATTCTATTAATATATGTCATATGCTTTACAAGCCATACAGGAACCTTCTCAGACCATATCAGATGCTATGATGCCATTCGATAAGCAATTCTGGGGATGGATCTTGAGTTTCCATGGTGGACAACAATCCAACCACTGAACCACTCCACACTGGACACCCTATATGGAACACTCCCCACCTCTGGGGGGAATACCCCACCTCCTACCTCACAATGTGAGACAGGACAAAATCTTGGCAATGTGATATATGGCTAAGGGGTCTCTCTCTCTTGGGCCTTAGCTAGGGACTCTCCCCTCTCTGAGGGATACCCCCAGCTACAATAACTTCGTGTCCTATTCAGCTGGGAATAGACAATAGAGAGATTTCTTCATCCCCATTCCAAACAGGTGTCCTCAAGAGAGGGAAGAAATATGTGAGAGTTTAGGAGTGAGACCCTAAACAAGGTTGCCAAGTTCCTCCTTTCCTCCTTTAACCCCTCCCCAGTCAGAGCTTGCCACTATTAAGCTTGCCTTGCTTCTTAATAGGTTCAAAAATGGCATTGTTAATTCTTGTTTCTTAAACATATATGTACTTCTGTCAAAATGGTATTGTTAATTCTTGTTTCTTAAACATATATGTACTTCTTCTGGTGTTCTTGTTTCTTAAACATATATGTACTTCTTCTGGTGCCTTTATTTCTTTTAAACATGTATGTATTTCTGATGCTTTTTTTCCCCAAAATTCACACCCCAGTACCCTAACAGCAGTTAGGGTTATTTCTTCAGAGGGGGGATTGTGATGGTCAGACCTCTCTGCAGAGGTACCCCCTCCCCTTGAGGGGGAAGTGTCTAGTTAGAGCTACAACCTAGGTGCTAAAACTGATTGGTCAGATATGAACCAATCAGCTGTCCCTCTAACTCACCTGGGGAGGACTTAAAACTAGCTTCTCGTAATGGAGTAGAGGGGACTGCTGACCCAGGCCTCAGTGAGGTAAGGCCTATACCCCTACTCCAGCTGATGGCTGGGGTAGGGGGACAGGCTCCAGACTTTTCTCTTATGAATCTCTCTCATAAAGGGAGCTTTCTGTTACCTTTTCCTTGGCTGTTTATTTAGCTAAATAATATAAGTTCTGTTAAAACTCTCTGACACGTGTTCTCCCCACACGGGTGGCTGGAGAACTCTGTAACTTCCCACATGGTGACTAGGAAATTTCCCCATCCAACTCCCCCTTTCCTAATTTACTAAATTAGAATAAATGTGTAATTAAAATTTAATTCTGTCCCTGTGTACAATTCTTTGGCATTAGAGGACTCGAACTCGGAGTAGGCTGAGGGGAAAGAGAGGATTCCCAAAACTCTCTTTCTCTCTCTCCCCATGTTGCTTACAATTATTAATTATCAGCAATCCGTATCACACAAGAATGAGGTAAAATTGTTTCAATTTTCAAGAAAATTATAAGCATATACATAGAATGCTGTAAGAACATACACAAGTTTTAGAACTATTAAATGAATTTAGCATGACCAACATAAAGGACCAAACATAAAAATCAAGTATATCTTTTATATACCAGAAATAAACAATTCAAAGCTGAAATTTTTGTAATACTATTTGCAGTGGCATCAAACATAAAACTACTAGGGTTAAATTTTATGAAATATGTAAAGACTTGCACACTGTAATGTGTAATTCATTGAGATAATTAAGGAAGACCTACATAAATTAAGAGTTATACCATTTTCATGTGTTAACATGACGATTTTTCCCAGATTGATCTATTGATCTGCATATTCAGTTTAATTCCATTTAAGATCCTAGCAAGTATGTGTGTGTGTGTGTGTGTGTGTGTGTGTGTGTGTGTGTGTGTGTGTGTTGTCAGGTTCTGGGTTTGAGATCAAGGAAAACCAAAGACAAATTCTTCAATGGGCCCTAGATGGTTATTTAACACCAGAAGAAACTGGCAAGATGAGGGAGAAAAAGGGTGAGAGGGAAGCATTGGAATGCTGGGTAAGGGGACAATAAGGATTAATAGGGAGAGGAGACGAGGGCCTGCATCATTATGAAGTAGGAACTTTGCTTGATCTGACTAAAGTGGGAGCTGGGGGAGGTGCCTTTCTCTCAGCCCAGGTGTATTAAATTACCATAACAAGCAGTGAGTGGTTCAAAAATCCCAGACCCAAGTCTGAGCACAGCAGATGAGAGGGGGACAAAGGGGAGGGAAAGAGGAGACAGGTAGTTCTCTCTCCCTCTCCCCCCCCCTCTCTCTCTCTCTCTCTCTGTGTGTGTGTGTGTGTGTACTTTCAAGTATAAGGCAAGCAAGTAATTAAGGGACTGGATTGGATGTTGATAGTCAAAAGAGGCCCTCCTTTTACCTCTATTCAGAACCTACTCCCAACTTTGAATCACACTCTATAAACAAGTGACCATAAAACCAAATCATATCCTTTCTTCTTCTTCATATTTGCTAACCACTTACATTGTAGATCCATTTCTTGTCAGTCCTTCACTGGTCTTGAGACAAAGGGAACATATTTATCAAATGTATATGTGTGCACACAACAAGAAAAATCAACACAGCTGAGTTGGTTTTGTGCATTTCCCTCCCCTCCCTTGTCTCCAGTGGGTTTTCTACATTCTGTTAAGAAGTAAATGCACATGAATAGAAAAACTACAAAATATGAAGTGTGTTATTCTGGTAATTCTGCTCTTACATGTGCTTTGAAAACTGGGATTGTATAACATAAAATGCACTGTAAAATCCATGCTAATAATTTAACATTTTATTTTTCATTACGTAGAGTGACATTAATAAACATTACAATTTCAAGATCTAACATAAGTACTCATGTAAATCATATTGATAAGCATACTGCCTTGACATGTGATTTAAAACAGCACTTTACCTTTGTGATTAACTTTCCAAGGTCCATAAATTCAGTCTCACCATGGAAGAAATGGAAAAATATTCAATGCAGGGGTTGTGTACAAAATGTCAGATGAATGCAACTGTGAAGGTCAAGAATAAGGAAAGCCTGATAAATGGTTAAACCCAAAAGATGTTTTAAAAAGATGCCTAATGAGATATACTACTAAATGTAACATAGTATTATAAAAGGTATCCTGAAGCAGAAAAAGGAACATTCTTAAGAGCAAATGACATTTCGTAAATAAGTTACCATTGCTAAGACAATAATAAGAGAAACAGGGTGTGGGATATGTAGGAACTCTCTGTACTCTGAATTTTTCTGTAATTCTGTAACTATGCTTTAAAAAAAAGCCTCTTTTACAAAGAACAAAAAGACCAAGTCAAAAGAGAAACCACAGAACAAAAGCTGCATATTTTAGTAATTTTAATGACACTCTTTCTTGTTATTTTGAACAATGGACCTTGTATTGTCATTTTAAGTTGACGCCCACAAATTATGTACCCAGCCCTGTGTCTGTTATACCCCAGGCTGGGGTAATTAATTCTGGGAATTTGTAAGAGTCTCCAAGGTGAAGACTAGCTATTGAGTGTGCTGGAGCTCAAAGAAAATGCCAGCATAGGCCAAATTCTTCAGGCTAGGCATGTCTGGATTCCAGGAAGAACAGCAATTGCTTCAGTCTAGCAGATGTCCAACACAGGTCAACTTTGGCTCCTAAGAGAAACCTGTCATAGCTACATGCCACTGGGATGAGCCTCCAAACCAGGCACAGTTATGGGATGCAAGAATTTATTGAAGCTAAAGATCCAGGGGAAGTTCCATAATGTTGGAAGAGGCTGACCCCTTCACCTTTTCACAGTCGAAGCAGAGAGAGAAAAACCATCACCAGCACCACACACAACCGCAAGAAGTCAGGTGAGGAGAGAGATTTCCTTTCCTTTATACAGCCTTAGGGTGGAGTCTTGCAACACTTTCCCAGATTTGCTGACTCCTGGAGTCTCTAGAATTTCCCTCCTACACATCCCTGACAGGAAGGAATGTTTGTTTCTAGCTCCTCTGAGACTCCTTACATCCTGTCCCTTACTGAGAGGACTGCCTTCCTATAAACAACCTCAGAGACCTACCCAAGATTACTAAACAGGTAAAGTTGACAACAAAACTTAACCATCACAAAACCCTTGTTCAATATGATGGTAGTGTGTAAATAGCATCCTACAACTGATTCATGCTTCTAGTACATTTTTTGTTACTTAGGAAGACACCCACATTTTAAGGAGAAAGTGAACATAAGCAGAGAGACAAGGAGAGGTCTAGGGGGTTCCCATGTCTCCAGTGAGTGAATGTCTTCATGAAACCTGCCCAGCCCCCAGCCTTCTTCTGACTCCCTTCAGCTCAGGTACAGACCTGCCTTCCCTGTTTTCAAAAGCTCCAGTTGCTACCCCACCATTCCTTTCATCCCTTTGTTTCTCTGGGTGTACACATGTGTGAGTGTGCTCATGTGGGTGTGTGTGCATGTTTCTGTAGGTATGCATAGGAAATGGAAAAGAGAAGGCTCTTGCCATTGCATTTCCCACTTGCAACTTCTGGGACAAGGAAGGCAGGGTGAGGAGAACAGAAGAGCCACAGGCTGAACAGGGCCTGCGGCAGCAAGGACTGCCATTATAATGTGCTATTAGGAAAGAGTTCAGAGGAAGCAGCAGCAGGGGCAGGCTGGCCTGGGGAGGGAAGGTCAGGCAGATAGGCCCTGCCAAGTGAAACCAAGGGGACCCTCAGAGGGAGGGAAGACTCTGCTCTTGCCAGGGGAACAAGAACCCCTGGACCAGAAACCATTGCTGGGCTCCCACAGACCTCCAGAGTAGGGTTTGAGTCTGGAGACTGTTGCCATAGCAGCACTTATGCAGAGCTGACTGTTTCCCTCCTTTCTGCATGGCTTCCTTGCCTGACTTCTGATACTTTCAGCTTCTTCCCTAAATGTCTATGCATCCCACCTTGGCTGTATGGGAAACTAGCTGAATTGACCCAGGAGCAGTTTCACCAAGTGGTTAACACTGGCTGGGTGTTTGTTGTTGTTGTTTTGTTTTGTAATGCTAGTGATACAATCCAGGGCCTCATGCACACTAAGTAAGCACTATACTCCCAGTCCTGTGCTCACTTTTTATCTCATCTTGCATGCTTATTATCATCCTCTATTTCCTCGGGAATAATTTGTACCCTCCTAGGTCTCACCATTAAGATTCGGAAGATTCATACAAGCTAGGCAAATACTTCACCAGTGAGCCATATCCCCAGCCCTAAAGTTGTTTCCTTAGACTTACACCCTCTTTAGAAATTGGGGCCCAAGCAGTATGACTATCACAGGCTCTAAGTCACCAGTATCAAATCCATTATTTTTGCTTGACAGTCCACAGTCAGACCCCAACCAACACAAACAAGTAGTTTACCACATTGCCTTCTAATAAATGGTTGTTCCTGTGGAAGAATCACCTTCACCTTATTCCTTCTTGAAATCCCTTTTCTCAAAAAGACCAGCTTCTGGGGGCAGAAACTTAGAACCCATATAAAAACCCTTTTCTTCATTATTCCTTTCTTGCTCTTTCCCATCAAATTTCTCTTATTTGACACTCCTCACTTACCAAATTCTAACCAAGAATGAATTTATTCTAGTTTGAGAATTTTCAGAGACAATTATGTCTTCTATTTGCAGAACCAGAAAATAAGCAATTCCACCCAGTGATGAGATGAAAGGAACTAGACTAGCAGTGAGTACTCCTAGCTGCCACACAATAAGGTTTGTTTTTCTCCTTCACTTGGAGTTAGAGCTCCCTAATAATTCTCCTCAGATATTTCCTGAGCTTGCTGACTATCATCCTGTTGGATACTGATGGTATGTTTCAAATTAATACTTTATATCTAGTATATTTACTAACAGAATCTGTATTCAACAAATGAGGGAATGAATGCAACAGGATAGAAAAATAGAAGCTTCTGTATTTAAATGTATCAGACACACTGGCTACAATTAAACTGGACTCAGTCATAATCTGTAGTATTCTCAAAGACTACTGTAAACTTAAGATGCACCTGCAGCTGTATAGTACCTATACTAGAATGAATATGGTGGTAAAATCATTCTATTTTACACTAGGTCAAATATACAGTATTTCTAAGATGCAAATTCAGGAACATGTAGTATACTGAGTGTTCCAGTCAGCTTTCTAGTTGAAAGAACCCAAACAATAGCAGCAGAAAGAACCCAAACAAAAGTGGCTTGTGGAGGAATGGGTTTATTAGGCTTATGGACTCCACGGGAGACTCCATCCTGACAGGGAAAATGATAGCATAAGCAAAGAGGTGGACATCACCTCTGCCACAGCACTGCTAACAGCAGCAGGAAGGTGTGCCAAACAAAGGCAAGGGGAAGCTAGCTTATAACCCCCATAAGCCCGCCCCCAACAACACAGCTCTAGCGAAGTTATAAAACCCAAACTGCCATCAGCTGAGAATAGATCTATCAGAACACATTCATTTACTTGTGGGGGACACCTGGATCAAGCCATGACACTGAGTGTCTTTGAAAACACATGTCACACAGGAAATAGCTGAAATAACTGGGGATGTTAGCCCTTTAAGAGGGGGTTCTTGAGGCTGGTAAAATGGCTCAGTAGTTAAAAACATTTGCTTGCAAAAGAAAAAGCTCGCACAGGTTACAAAGCAGGATGCAAAGTGGTGCATGCATGTGTGATCTCAAATTACCTACACAGAACCAGGATAATCTAAAGCTCATGTGCCAGCTAGACTGACATTTATTGCAGTCTGACAGTTTGTCTGCAATGTCAAGAGTCCCTGACTCAAAATTGAGTATAAACAACTCAAAGTTGACCTCTGATCTCTACAGGTGTACCATGATATATGCATCCATACACATATGAATAAATAGAAATCTTTTATAAGAGAGGTTCGGGGTAAGAACATAACTGTTTAAAGATTAAACAAAATGGTACATTGAAACTAGCTCAATATTGTTATTGAGTACATGTCAACTCACTCATGGTGGAAAAGAGGCCTAGTGAATCAAGGACAAGTTGTTGGTGTGAGAATAAAAATTTATTTTAATGCTAGCTAGAAAATTGAGAAGCTAGCATCCTGGGAGTGGGTGTCATTTTAATTCATTATAGATTCCAAACTCCTTTTATCCTCCTGAAGACTTGAGCAGAAATGTGATCTGAAAGTTAAGACAGCAAAGGAGACAGATAAAAATTAGAGACCAAAATGACAAGTGTTCTCACCATTTTAATCACTATCACATAATTGCAGGCCCAAGTTAAGAAGTAGTGCTTTCAGCAAAAGTGATATCTTCATGTCTCTGAAATGTAACTTAACGAATGGTTATCATAATAGGCCACATGTCAGAGGTGTAATCTGTAGCAAAGCTAGTGGGAGACTAAGAATATATTGTTCAGCTGTTTGACCTCCAAATATAGATGCTTGTAAAGTCAACTAAAGACAAGTGAAACCAGTATGTTTATTTAGAGCTTCCTTCAGTTATAGTACTCATAATAAAAGAACTAGAGTAGTGTTGATGTTATGCCATACTATTATAATTACTTCTGCTGTACTACAGTTAATTTGGAGAATTTCTGAGTGCTGGGCACAATGCCAGGTGCTGTACATATATTGGTGCATTGAATCATTTACTTCTCTTACCAATCCCACAGTGTAGTTAATTCTGTCTTCAGTTTTACAGAAGAGGAAGCCAAGTCACAGAATTCTCAAGTAAGGATTGCCCATTGTCTCTCACAGATGAGAAAGATAAATAATCAGAAACAAAGGCTCTGACAGTTGCAAGGGTATCAAGATCATCTGTCATGAGTAAAAAAGGACTTTTCTTATTTTATACATTTTAATGCCATTCCAGAGGGCAAAGCAAGGACCAGTATGTGCAAACAACTGGGATCCCTATTTTAACTCAAGAGAAGCACAAGTAAATTAATCAATTTTAAAACATGGAATGATAGAATTGTTAAATTTTAAAAGACTGTCTTGTCTTATAGCTTATAAATTGTCCATCACAAGATGTAAGGAGAATAAAGGAAAAAAATGAGGGCCTGGGGTGATGGCTCTTTGATTAAAGGTGCTTGCTTGCAAAGCCAGACAGCCAAGCTTCAATTCTGTAGCTGGCCATGTACAGCCTGATGGGCATTCTTTTGCAGTATCTAAAGATCCTCTCTCTCTCTCTCTCTCTCTCTCTCTCTCTCTCTCTCTCTCTCTCTCTCTCTCACACACACACACACACACACAATAAATAAAACATTAAAAATGGAGAAATTAATGAAATTGTACATCTATGGGAAAGAATTATACAAGCAAGAAACAAACTTTTAGTGAAAGATAAAAGAAGTAATAGTTCAACTTGGTTTTAATGACATACATCACAGAAAAGTGGAAAATAAAAGTTCTAGAAAAGACATAAATATAAACTAGCTGCTACCTCAATAGAAAATAAATTAGGTGTTGGATAAAAGCAAAAGAAATTTCTTTAAATGGGATATTTCACATATGAATTTCTATACAGTGATATAGTAAATGACTAGGTTTAGAAAAAAAACTAAATGAATTCCAAAACCCTCACAGATCTAATGGCCACTTACCTTGAAAATGTCAAATAGAGAAGAAAGTTAGTTCTCCAAAAGGACACACGTATGAGGAAGTACCATTCATACTTTTTAGATAAATGATATGTAAACATGAAGTTGATGATCATAAAACACTGTTGGATCCAAAAATACATAGAACTTGCAATGGCAACTATGTGTGTATGTATAAATGACTTTAATCCTGTTGCTCAGTATGTGGTAAACAAAATTAATACATCATTTTTGGGGTCCAGCAGTCTCAGGACCCAAACATTTGTTGACTTAATGAATTAATATAAGCTTTTTCAACTGCTTGCAGCAAGTGGTAGGTGGGTAAGGATTTAGAGTTCCATTGGAATCTTTTTTTCTTTTTTTGAGATGGGTTCTCATGTAGCCCAAGCTGGCCTCAAACTAGCTATGTAGCTGAGAATGACCTTGAACTTGTTCTGATCCTCTTCTATCTACCTCCCCTCCCAAGTGCCCTGATAACAGGAGTGCTGCACTGCAGATCCAACTCCAGGGCTTTGTGCATGCTAGGTAAGCACTTCACCAAGTCAGCCCGAGTTTTAATGAAATCTATTTCTTCCATTAAGAGCTCTCCCACTTCACATAATTACTTCCTGGGCTATTTTGTAGATAGATGAACAAATGTGTGTTTTAAAATTTTTTATTTGTGTATATACAACAGAATCTCCTGCCACTGCAAACAAAAACCTGTCCAGTTTTATATGAATGATTGGGGAATTGAACTCAGGGCCAACAGGCTTTGCAAACAATCACCTTTAAGCACTGTGCAATCTCTCCAGCACAAAGAAAGGTCTTTTCAGATTTACATGCTTTACAGATTTAACTGTTTCTAGAGGTCTAGAATTAAAGGATTAACAATTTTGCCTGACATTTCTTTTTAATATTTATTTATTTATTTATTTCTGAGTGAGAGGCAGAGAACATGGGCATGCCAGGGACTCCTGGCATTGCAAATAAACTCCAGATGCATGTGCCACTTTGTGCAATTGTCTTTACATGGGTACTGGGTAATCAAACCCCGGGTCATCAGGCTTTGCAAGCAAGCACCGGTAACTGCTTAGCCATCTCTGCAGACTTAGCCTGGTATTTCTGTTTGTGACCAAGTGGGGGGGGGGAGAACACAAAAACAAAAAGTAAAGATGTCAAAAAATGAAAGATTATCAACTATGCAAGTGACAAGTGATGAAAACGTGGCACAAGATGTATTGGTACCCGAGTCTTTTTCTTTAGAATAGGGTTTTACTATGTAGCCATTATGTAGCAATGGCTGGCCTTAAATGGCTATGGAAAAGAGTAGCCTTCGATTTATTGCAATTTTACTGCCTCTTTGCCACTGAGTGCTGGATTATAAGCCTGTGCATATATGATACTGATTCATGAGGATTAAACAATGAAATGTCAGTGTAGGATTGAAGGGCAGGGGGAATTTGAGACTTGTTACAGAAGGCGGGTGGGAGGTGAGTGGCGATATTGGAGAAACAGCAGAGAAGAAGAAATAACCCTAGGGAAACACTGCTAATAGTCTCTGGAAACCAAGAAAACGCAAATCGGAGCAAAGAGGTGAGTGACAATGCCTGCTGTGTCTGAGGTCCGGAGATTCTGGCAGGTGGTTGGCAAACGGTTGCAATGGTAACTAGGAATCTGAGCTCGGCAGTGACGCGCTCCTCACGTGACCAGGAGCCTCTGTCTGCCCAAGTCCCTCTCGTCCTGGTCCTTTTTGACTGTCCAGACACCGTCTCCCTATTGCCCTTTGGTCGAGAGGCAAAGCACAACGAAGTAAGTTCCCTGGATTATTTGACTTTAATGGTTGCCCGTGATGTCTTGTAATCCTTGGGATCGGATCCTGAAGGCAGAGTCCAGACTTTTCAATAGGCGCCAGCCCCGCCCCTCGCCCACAATTTCGCTTCAGGAAATGGTGGCCTTGGGGGTGGGGTGAGACACAGATGACCCAGCTGGGTGGAGGGGGATGTGAGGAGGAAGTGGAACCTCAAGGGGGTCGTCTTGGGCGCAGCGGCTGGTACTCAGAAAAAGGGCGTTCACTCAGCCGGCCCCTCCTCCCTCTCCCCACCCCCCGACCCTGTCTATCGTCTGTTTGCATGTAGATCTACAGGCTTAGCCTGGCACCTGAAGAGGGAGCGACTAGGTGCAGCTGTGCGGTTGGGGAAAGGGTTGACAGTGGGACTGGACCGGGCTGTGAGCGCAAACGCCTAGTGGAAGAGTCTGTGGGATGCATGGCTCCGCCCCTGTCACTGCGGAGAGGCCTTGTGGCTAGGCCTGCTGGGTAAAATGGTGGTCTTCGGGGAAGGAGGGGTCGCCTGATCAGCGACTGGGAGGAAAGGTCTGAGGTTTCTGGATAGGCACAAGTTCAAGGCTCTGTCCCCAATCAGGGAGACGCAGGTATTGCAACAAGTGGGCTGGGTTATTTTGTCCATCCAGCCAAGTAGAGTGACTCTAGTCTGCCTTTTCTTGTCTCCTAAGATTATCTGAAAAAGAAAATTGTCAACATGGAAAAATCCTGTGAAGGACACGAAGAACAAGTACCGAGCACTGTAAAGGCCAGTGAAGAACAGCCTCCGGCTGAGCAGCCTCCTGATAGTCAGTGTTCTGATGATAATCAGTCCTCAGAGGATCTGTCCTCGGAGGAGCAGTCCTTAGAAGACGAGCTCTTTCCAGAAGAGCTGCTGCCCGAGATGCTGCTGGCAGAAGAGCGACCGCCCGCAGAGGGCCTCTCTGGGAAGCACCTGTTTCAGGATCGCCCTCCCATGGAGCAGCCGCCTTGTGGGGTGGGCAAACACAAGCTGGAAGAGGGAAGCTTCAAAGAGAGGCTGGCCCGCTCTCGCCCACAGTTTAGAGGGGACATACATGGTAGGAATTTAAGCAATGAGGAAATGATCCAGGCAGCAGATGAAATGGAAGAGATGAAAAGAGTTCGAAACAAACTGTTGATAATGCATTGGAAAGCAAAACGGAGCCGTCCTTATCCTATTTAACAGTTTCCGCCTTTCATTCTGTTTTCTCTGACAACAGCAGTGCCACCTGCATCATCTGTCTAAAGCTTCTTACATACTTTTGCCCGCTTTCTTAACTTTAAATTTTTGTGCAGCTTTGTTTTTGGTGTTCTGGCATAAAATTACTTTTTTTTTTACCCCCTAAAGTCGAGTCCCACCATTTGCATGGAAAGATGTACATTATATATTGTAAACTGAAAAAAAAAATCAACTGTCAAAAGCTATATCCATAGTTTCACATTTTGTAAAGAAAACATATTTATATATTAATATACAAAGAAAAAATCTATACTTAAAGGTTTATCACTTGCTATCTGTGTGTTAAGATGATTTTTTTAAAAAAATCTTTCACTTTTGCTTTATCACAAATCTCATTTTTCAAGATGAACACATTCTGTTTATGTTGCACAAGAAAAATACACTGACAAAATGTAAAGCTATTCTAGAAAAAAAACCTGTTACTGCACTTACAAAGACAATGTGACCCTTAATAAATATTTGTCAGAAATTAAAAGTGAATCTTATAAATATCTTGAGCATAAATATATACCAGATATATACCAGGTATTTATGATAATTATGAGTCATATTTTTTCCAAGTAGGAATAAGGCATGCCTTACAATGCTGCTGAGGAAACTAATGAGAAAAAAGATTGAACTATGTTTTTTTTCTTTCCCAACATGCCCATATAGGACCCCAACCTCTTTTAGATTCCCTTCAAACACAGGGATAGTACCCAAAGAGTTCTCATTCATACTCATCAAAAATTCCTGTGAGATTCTAGGTGAGTGCCACATTCTATTTATGTCTTGCCTTACTCTCATGTGTCATTTACCCACCAGGTTCAGCTTCCCCATCTCCTAGGTCCTGCTACTTTCCCCATTGCTGCTGATATTCCAATAGTGTGATGTTTCACTGATTATCCTGCTGTATTCCCTGGAGAGCCACAGTTATACTGTGTCTTCTCCAGGTATATAGAGAATACTCAACTTTCTCTCTCTCTCTCTCTCTCTCTCTCTCTCTCTCTCTCTCTCTCTCTCTCTCTCTCTCTCTCTCTCTCTCTTGTTTATCTTGGTACAGTCTAATCTCGCTCTATCCAACCCTGGGCTGACCTAGAATTCACTCTGTGATCCCAGGGTGGCCTTGAGCTCAGAGTGATCCTCCTACTTCTGCCTCCTGTGTGCTGTGATTAAAGGTGTGTGTCACCACACCTTGTGAGAAAACGCCACTTCTAACTTTGATATGACACCCAGGTATACACAGTCACATTGCTGCTTAGACTTTTTGATAACTTTAAGAATGCTTAGCATAGGGGTCCTTTCAATTGTTTTCCCCTTAAAACCTTTCTTTTCTTCCCTAGACTCAAACATTAATTCACTGGACCTGGGTTAGGAAGTCAAGTTTCTGATATGGATACCATGCTGTGTACTGAGAACTGCAACCTGCTTCTGAATAACTGAGGATAACTAAAGTTTCAATTGCTTAATTTACCTTAGGTTGAGTGGTCTCTCTGGGACTTATTACAGGATTGATTTACCTATTCAAGTGACTTGCTCAAATTAAAGAGGAAAAAAAAAACTTAGACCCTGGTGTGGTGGTTCATGCTTGTAATATCAGCACTTGGAAAGCTGAGGTAGGACTACTACAAGGTTCAGGTCAGCCTGGGCAACTGAGTGAGTCTACATCTCAACAACATCAGGAAACCATAAACAAGTACCCCAACCACCCACCCCCAAAAAAACAGAAAAAAATATAACTTAGGTTCAAACTAGGTTATTCCCACCTTCAATAACCCACAGCAACAAGATATATGCAAAAGTACTTTGCAAGATATTAAACTACTATAAATATATATATATGGATATAGACATAGGATATATCATGATTATCTCTACTAAATGACCATTATCAATCCTGAACATTTATTTTATTGAAGATTTTAATTTTAGAAGTACAGATTGTGGTTAATGGTAGTTTTTAAATCAGGATCTACACACACTAAATCTGGTCTTCTGCAAATTTTCAAACCAAAGTTAGAAAACTGCTTTTATATAAACTACATTTCTGATTTTAGTAGGAATAAATTATGACTTTAAAATATCAATAATTATATCACAATTAAAACAAGGAATGCCAAAGCAATCCTGGGGGGCTGGGGGAGACAAGAGTTATCACCCTACTAGCTATCAAGCTATATTACAGAGTCATAGTAATAAAAGTACCATGGAACTGGCACAAAACTGACATGTAGATCAATGGAACAGAATTGAAGATATAAATATAAATTCATGCATCTATGCTATCTGATGTTTGGGAAAGTTGGAAAAAACATTCATCTGAGAAAAGTCAGCTTCTTAAACAAATGGTATAGGGAAAACATGATTTCTCACTGTCATGGTTTGATCCAGGTGTCCCCCACAAACAATTGAATGTGTTCTGATAGATCGATCCTCAGCTGATGGCAGTTTGGGTTTTACAACCTCGATGAAGCTGTGTTGTTGGGGACGGGCTTATGGGGTTATAAGCCAGCTTCCCCTTGCCAGTGTTTGGCACACCTTTCTGCCGCTGTTTGCAGTGCTGTGGCAGAGGTGATGTCCAGCCCTCTGCTCATGCCATCGTTTTCCCTGCCAGAATGGAGACTCCCCTCGAGTCCGTAAGCCAAATAAACCCATTCCTCCACAAGCCACTTTTGTTTGGGTTCTTTCTGCACAGCAACTAGAATGCTGACCTCAACAGTTTTGGTACCAGGAGTGGGGTCATCTGTTGCTGCTAGAACCCTGATCTTGTGGCTTTGGTCTTCTGGAAGTGATCAGGAGGAATATGGAAGGATTTGAAATCTCGGCCCAAGAGATGCCTCGCAGTGTTATGAGTACAGCTTCATGGATCATTCTGGTCAGAGTTGAAAGACCTGAATGTATTGAGAACTATGGACTGTGAGGTTTGGCTTACGAGGGGGAGAAAGAACTTGGTCAGGACTGTGCCAGAAGCAGTTTGCATGAGAGGCTTACTGTGTTCTGCCTGCCTATGTCCTGGGAACCTATGCAGGGTTGTGTTACGTAAAGATGGACTGGTGTGAGCAGATGGAGATGGCACAGAAAGAAAGATCTTTGGGTCGAAACTGCTGCCCGTTCACCTGCAATTGTTTGAGAGATTACAACCACTGAGATTGGGCCAGCTGGTCTGCACTGGAACAACAGAAAGAATGCGGACTCTTTGAAGTAAGGGGCCTGAATGCTTTGATCCCCCCTGGATTAACAAGTTGGTAGCCCACCTGATTCTATGGAATGGAGATTGATTAGAAAGAGAGGGTCATTGGATTTGCAACACAGTTGTGTTTTTGAAAAATGGCCATCGGCGTGTGAAGCAGGTGTGCAAACTTGCCTGCATGGAGCCCGAGGGAGCCATGAGGATGAACTGTGGGTTGCAATGGAGACCCAGTGAATTCCAGGACTATGGATGGGTGCCAAGGCGAGCTGCCAGCACCCGATGACGTTTTCCCGGACTGTGAGTAGCCGAGCTGGAGGGGTGGATTTGAATCTCCGAGAGACTTATTGGTTAGAATCATTGAACTGGGAGTTAGAGATTGATGGTGCCCTGTTTGTTTTAAATCTTGTATTGATCAATCTGTTTTTGCTGTGCCTCATGTTTTGCATTGTGAATCTCCTGTGCCATTATGGGTTTATTTTTGGTATTATGGCTTAGTTGAAAGCTGCGGGGACTTAAGAGTTGAGCTGAACATATTGTGTTTATATCTTGAATGATTATTAGTTTGTGGGGGCCAGGGGCGGACTGTCATGGTTTGATCCAGGTGTCCCCCACCAACAATTGAATATGTTCTGATAGATCGATCCTCAGCTGATGGCAATTTGGGTTTTACAACCTCGATGAAGCTGTGTTGTTGGGGACGGGCTTATGGGGTTATAAGCCAGCTTCCCCTTGCCAGTGTTTGGCACACCTTCCTGCCGCTGTTTGCAGTGCTGTGGCAGAGGTGATGTCCAGCCCTCTGCTCATGCCATCGTTTTCCCTGCCAGAATGGAGTCTCCC
>PVHP010035535.1:0-18454 GCA_004024765.1 Zapus hudsonius
CCTGGCAGCAATTTTTTTCTGTTGCAGTTACCTTCACATTGCTGGTAAACAACATCCAACACAAAGCAGCTGGGGGAGAAAATGGTTTATTCTGGCTTACAGACAGACTCAAGGGGAAACTCATGGTGGAAGGATTAAACATAGCATGAGCAGAGGCTGGGCATCACTCCCTAGCCAACATCAGGTGGACAAAAGCAGCAGGAGAGTATAGCAAACAATGGCAAGGGTAAGCTGGCTATAACACCCATAAGCCAACCCCCAACAACAAACCTCCTCCAGCAAGGCTTTAATTCTCAAACTTCTACCAGGTGGGAACCAAGCATTCAAAACACATGAGTTTATGGGAATACCTAATTCAAACCAACACTCATCATAACTTGATGGCCCATTGTTGAGTGTTCAGTTCAATAATAGTACAGGAGCTATTTCTCAAAGGGAGAATAATTGTCTACAGACAACAGCAGGGCCTTGGTCCAAAATTCAAGAGTCTTTACTGTAACTCACCTATGAGGGCTTGTGAAAGATCTGCTACTGAGACCTCAAGTACCATTGGATCTGCTGGATTATATGGCCCAAGTGGCAGAGCAGCCTGCACAGCGGCCTGGACCTGTTGAAGAGCCTCCTCTTGTTTGGGGTCCCACTGAAATTTAGCAGTGCTCCAAGTCACTTGTTATATGGGACAGAGTAACACACTGAAGTGAAGAGTGTGCTGCCTCCAAATATAAATAGGCCCATTAGGCATTGTTCTTATTTCTTAGTGGTAGGAAGGACCAGGAAGGAATATTTTTGCATGCTCAACACCACTGAACTCCTAGAAATTTTACTGAGTTAGAATGTCCTTTTATTATTGTTGGGTTTATTTCCCATCTCTTGATGCATCAGGCTGGGAAGGAGAGAGACTTATGAGCATGTTCAGGCCAGGTCACAGGGACAAGAGAGCTAACCGTATGGTTAGGCTCCTTTATATAGATCAAGCATCCAATTAGGGGGAGCCTTATTATCAGACTCAGGTATGTCAGGGAGAAACCTGACTGGTTTGTGGACTCAAGGCTCTGACCCAGAAGGAGACAAAACCTAATTGATTCATGAACTTAAGGGGCTGACCTAGAAGAGACCAATTTGATTGGTTTGTGGACTCAGGGGGGTGACCCAGAGAGGCTAAGCTGAGGAAGAAGCAGGAAGTTCCTCTTTGGGGATTGTTACTGGAAGCCATATTGGAGAGGATTGGATCAGACATGAGTTTCAGTTTTTCCAGGAAGGACAGAATGGCATCTCCTCTTTGAGCTTCTATACCTAACTGTCTAGAAAACGCTACCTTGCTCCAGTTTCACCTTCATGAATGTCTGTAATCTCTCCAGGGATGTGATAATGTTTTGGGGTCACTATTTTCCCTCATAGCAGCAGATCTAATGACTTCTGTTTGGCTTTTTGAATCATAACAGTCCTCCCTCCAGGTCAGGGAACCAATGTGTGGATTCCACCAACTCTTATCTATCCCAATTGTGCATTCTGGGACTGGAGAAATAATCACAGGATGAGATTAGGGACCCACTGGAGCCATTATCTCTCAAACATTTGCCAAAATTTCATTGATCATGACCTCCCTAAGCAACCACTTTAACTGAAGGGCCATGATGCTGTTTGGAGTCTCCTGGGGTCAGAACCAGTGTCCAGTAGGCCCCAAAAGTTCAGATTATTTCTTTTCCACCAATGTACAGTTAGAAAAGGCTATAGCAACCTTTGAGAAAGGATATGTGCAAGCTTTATATTAAAACTTTTAGGGGTTGTAGGAGGGAGACCTGGCCACCCCTTCATTCAATGGGTTCTGGATCTATAAACTGGCTCAAGTCTGGACATTGGTTGAGACCTGTCATAGTCAGCCACATGCCACTGGGATGAATCTCCAGACAAGACACAATTTGGGGAGGAAATTATTTATTGAAATAACAGATCCAGGGGAAGTTTCATAATGAAGAAAAAGGCTGGCCTCCTTTCATAGGTCTAAGCAGAGAGAGAAACCCATCAAGCACCTCTAGCCAGCACACTCCAGCTAGCAAACCGCAGGAACTCCAGGCCTGAGCTCAGACATTTTTTTTGTATATGTATAGCTGGAATTTCACATCCACCCCAGAAATACCTTAAAGCTGGACCCTAGGAGGTCAGGTCAAGGTGATGTCTGCTCTAGCCAGAAGGCTGGAGACAAACTTTAATAACTCCTGAATTTACTGGAGGCCGTTCTTTCAAACTACCACAAAGCCATAATTCTCTGTTGTTATGATTCAAAGTATCCTTTCATTCCTTTGCTCTGGAACTTTTCTGCTTATACAGATCAAGCAGGAACTTAGGCTTTTTATCTCTTGTCACTTTTGGAAACACCATGATTAATCAGCCAGCACCAAAGGTCTAAAAGATTCTTATCATTATGAGCATTGTTTTCCCTATACTCTCCGTTATGATAAATGTGCTCACCTTGCCTTGATGATTCAGTGCTGCCACTTGGCCCTTCTTACTGAGATCCTACGCATTGCATCTAATTCACTGAATGCAGCAACCATGGCTCCCACTGTAATGTCTTTGTTACACATAAGGGCAGGGACAGGGCACTTTTAGTATGCTGGTGCCCTGCTCACAGTCCTAGGGCCCAAATGAAACCATAGAGGAAGTGATTAGATGAGCAAGAGTGCTGCCTCCACAGCAAGTCAGACAACCTATGAACAGGCAATGGAGACAGACACCGAGGATACTCAAAATAGTCCAAAGCAGAAACTCAGAGACTCTTAAGACCTCAACAGTAACGCAGACTTAAAATTCACCCACCATGACTCAGGGAATTTTGCAGAAGAGGGGATGGAAAGATTGTAAGAATGATGGTGGGGGAATATCCAGAGGCATCGGCCCTCTCAATAACAAAAAAGAAACTGAAAAAATATTTTATTTCTAATGAGAGAGGAAGAGGGAGAGAGACAGAGCGAAAAGAGAGAGAAGGAGAGAGAGAGAGAGAGAATGGGCATGACAGAGCCTCCTGCCACTGCAAACGAACTCCAGATGCATGAGCAACATTGTACATCTGGTTTTATGTGGTTACAGGAAATTGAACCCAGGCTTTGCAAAAAAAAAAAAAGCCATTAACTGCCGAGCCATCTCTCCAGCCATAATTTTTTTCTAGTTTTTTCAAGATAAGATCTCAATCTAGCTCAGGCTGACCTGGAATTCATTATGTAGTCTCAGGATGTTTTTGAATTTATGGCGAACCTCCTACCTTTGCTTCCCAAGTGCTGGGATTAAAGGCATGCACCATCATGCTCGGCTACAAATCTGTTTTTTTATAGACCTAGTGAAGGGCACATCCTCTAGACCCTCCCACTGTGACAGTAAGATGCTTTTACATGGCAAATCTGCTCCAGCACTCCAAATTCCCTGAGCCTTTTAATCCTGTCATCAACATTAAACCTATTTAGAACATATAAAGTTATATAGCTCTACATGAATTTATATATTATCTGTATATCATTGTTTATATTTCTGTGTGTTAATATATACTTATGTCTTCATAGTGAATTCCAGGTCAGCCTGGGCTAGTGTAAGACCCTACCTTAAAAAACAAAACAAAACAAGAAAATTAAGAAAGGGCACACTTAGTTAGCATTGGCTTTTTCATATCTCCCTCGCTGACATATGACTATCAAAGCAAATTCATCAATCTTTAGAAGTTAAGTAATATTTTTGTATATCACTGATTAAATCAAGTTACAACATATAAATGAAAATTTCTTCATCAGCTAAGCATTGAAATGAGTTGTTTTATTTTAAATGTTGTATATTTGTGTGAATGTCATGCTATCCAAACTCTAGTGTATGAAGTCCATGGAAACACCAGGAAAAAAAGGAAATATAAGGAAAATCCTTTTCTTTTAAAAATGTTAAAATCGGCTCGTGATACTTTGAAAATTAGCTTTTAATTTTGAGACTATGAGTTTTTGAAAAGGGTATCCATATTTGTTCAGTAAGTATTAAAGATGAATGAATTATTTTTTAAAAATTGCATACCTACACTATTAAATTATCCATCTCCAGAAAACCTTTCTTGATTTCATCTCCATGAGCACTTGGTAAGCATTTATGAGCCAGTAGATGGCACCAAGAGCTCAGAGATATAGACTGGTAGAAATAGTTGCTTTCCAAGATGCTTCCAAAGACTTAGCATGACAGTTCACTGCAAATTCCCAAGAAAACCTCTGTGTTTGAAGGGTTGGGGCTAGAAAGATTAGAAAATGAAATGCATGTATGTTAGTGTTGAGTGTGACTTCTCAACTGACATCTGTTCTTCTTAATACCTAAGATAGATTCATCCAGATCATGACATTTAAGAAGTCATCATATCAAAGGAATGGTCAGTCAACTCATAAAAACGTTGTTAAGGATTAAAATTTTAAGTAGTACATGATCAAAAGGTTTTATATTCTGAAAATAATGATCCTCTTTAAGGTCTAATCACTTAGGATTCCAACTTCATTTTGAGTTCAGGACTAAATACTGAAAATATTCTTATAATTGTAATTTTAGGATAGTTGGTTGTTATGGGTTTGCTGAGTATAGAGAGAAAACAACTGGATTATATCAGCAAATTTTATGGCACTATGATGGAAAGTTATCACATGACTTCCTTCCCATATGTTCTTTCCACATCATAAAAGTCTACTAATTGACTTTCTGTTTAATGAAGAAAAGAGCTGAGTTTGTGAGTCACACACACACACACACACGCACGCACGCACACACACACACACACACACACACACACACACATATATATATATATATATATATGCTGTGTGTCAGCATCAAGTATTGTGGCTGACACACAGTTGGAACTTTTGTGAGCTAGGAGTGAGATTTGTCACCATAGACTTTGGTTTATTTCTCAGCTCCACTAATTACTAGGTAAAGTTTTGTGCAAGTTACTTCATTGAGTTGTATAAGCCAGCGATTAATAATAAAAGGTGACAATAACTATACTACATATTTCACAATGTTTTGGTGAGTTTTAAAAGGTATAACAAATATAAAAGGCATTTGAACATAGTAAAAGCTCAAAACTGTTGTATTACTTATTACAATTAAGTATTAATGAATGGGTAGATGTTAATGAAATCCTTTGAAATCAGTATATTTGCCTATTTTTGGTTACTAGTACTATGATTTGGGTGCTTATGCCCTACTCCCCAACTCAAATGTTGAAACTTAATTCGTAGGTGATAATGGTGAGAAGTGTGTTCTTAAAGCGTTTTGTTTAAATATGAAACGCCCACCAACAAGTTCATGTGCTGAATAAATGGTACTATTTTAGGAGGTTCTGGATACTTTAAGAGATAGGGCCTAGGTAGTGGAAGTAGGTCACTAGAGATAGATCCTTGGAAGCTTTCCCTGAGCCCTTGCCGGCTATGTCTTTTCTTTGCATTCTACCTGCCAAGGAGTGAAGAACAGCCTCTGTCCTTGGTCCTTCCACTATGTTATTCTTTCAAAGTGCATGCAGCCAGTCTCCCTTAAGTTGTTCATGCTAGGTATTTTGGTCATAGCTATGCAGAAGTAAATACTCCAAGTAGTAACTACAGGTAGTCATAATGAATGAGATTTGTCCTCTTATCAAAGAAGACTGATGGAGCTCATTGGGACTTTCTGCTATGTGAGAACACTGGAAAGGTGACATCTATGGGAACAATTTCTCATGAGATGTCACATTTGCTGATATATGATTTGGACTTCCTAGACTCTAGAATGGTTAACAATACATTTATATATAAAGGGTATGGCCTGAAGTATTTTGTTGTAGTAGCCCAAATGGAATACGATATTGATATTGCTATGGTGTGGGCATTTTTCTTACATTGATGTATGTAATTAGGAATATGATTAAATAATTATTCAATTTATGGAAAACACTGACACATTTTCATGTGAAAGTTTTTGAAACTGACAGAAAAGTTTTTGAAACTTGGAAATTGACAAGAGATTGTTGGTTATTCTTCCCATGTAGTTCTGGGCTTTACTGTACGTCCTGGGAAACCACTTTCTACAGAAGGGATGTAAATGGTCTGTCATTAATTAGGCAACCCAAAAGTGGCAGTGGGCATCTCTGTTTGCCAGAAACCCATTTATACTTGTTAGAGAAAGCTTATTCCAACATTTTCTTGTTATGTTCCATATACACACTTTAAGTCTTAATTGAATTTAGCATACCATCTGTTTTGGTCAGCCACACACCACTGGGATGAAAAGGTAAAATTTAAGAAATGGACTGTGTGCTTGGCTATGGATATGGGACTGAGAATTTAAGATTTGAAGTTGGAAAACCATCAAGGCAAGTTTAACTTACTGGTAGAGACTGGCTTTTGATTATGGCCCTCCTCCCTGTTTGCTGTTCTGTGTGTGGTGTTGGTGATGGGATTTTCTCTCTGCTTTGACCTGTGAAAGAGGATCAGCCTCTTTCATTTTTATGGGACTTCCCCTGGATCTATAGCTTGAATAAATCATTTCCTCCCATAAATTGTGCTTGGTTTGAAGATTCATCCCAGCAACCTATGGCTGACTGCGACACCATCTTATTAGTCTTTTCATTGATTATTAAGTTAAAATTATTTCTATGCATCCTCATTTTATTACATGGGAATAATGATTTCATCAGGTATATAAATCAATCCAAAAGGGATCAAGGACCTAAATATGAGTCCTGAAACTCTGAAACTACTAGAGGAGAACAGGCAAAAAACTTTAAAATATGGTAGAGGCAATGATTTTCTGAATAGGACCCCAAAAGTATAGGAAAGAAAAGCAAAAACTGGTGAAAGTCAAAATCCCAATGAGACATCATTTCACTAGTTAGAATGTCTATTGTCAACAAACAAGCAAGGGAGCAGATAATCCAAACAAATGCTGACAAGGAGAAATAGGAGCTCCTATGCACTGTTGGTGTGTATGTAAATCAATATAACTACTATGGAATTATAGAGAGCAATGTAGAGGTTCCCCCAAAATAAATTGAGATCTTCCCCCTACTGTGGAGGCTCCACTTGAAACCCCGCAGAGAGTAGTGGGATGAGCAAGAGACCTATAACCACAGCCAATCAGTCAACCCAGGATAAGCCAGCGAAACAGACACCAAAGATCTTCAACACAACCTAAAGCAGAAGTACAGAGACCCCCTAAGACCTCAACAATAAAGCAGCCCTAATACTCACCCACCATTACTCAGGGAACTGAGCAGAAGAGGGGGTGAAAAGATTGTAAGAGCCATGGTAGGGGAGAGCACCCAGAGACATCACCCTCCTCAGTAACATCATACTAAGGCGGGTGGAACTGGGCTGACCCTAGGCAATCCATAACCCCCTACCCCATGGATTGATCCAGTTTGCCCACGGAGGAGGATATCCAGCTGATTGGGGACAGGGAGGAGGGAAATTGGGATTCAGGGTACCAACACATTATTTGCTTATTCAGTGTATCTAATTATGGATAATAAAGATATAATTCAAAAAATAGATCTACCCTATCTCATACCTACATATATATCCCAGGGGAAGTGAAATCAGTATATTTGTGTTTATTGAGGCACTGTTCACAATAGCTAAGATATGAAACCAGCCTTGCTGCTCATTAACAGATGAATGGATAAAGGAATGTACAGCATTAATGAATGAAATCTTATTATATACAGCAAAATGGACACAAGAAGACATGTTTTGCATGTTCTCTTTAATATGTAGAATGTTAAAAACATTTTATTAATTTATTTATAAGGAAAGAGAGAGAGAGAGAAAGAGAGAGAGAGAAAGAGAGAGAGAGAGAGAGAGAGAGAGAGAGAGAGAAGGCAGAAAGATTGAGAGAAGGAATGGGTGTGCCAAGGCCTCTTGCTACTGCAAACGAATTCCAAATACATCAAATGCATACACCACTTTGTGCATCTGGTTTTACATGGGTACTGGGGCATTAAAACGGGGTTATTAGGCTATCCAGGCAAGTGCCTTAACTGCTGAGCCATCTCTCCAGCTCCACATTTGTTAAAAGTTGATCCAAAAGTAGAATAGTGATTAATAAAGATTGGAAGAGTTTAGGGAGGTGGAAAGAAGGTTGGATTTGATCAGGGCCTGTTAAAATATTGATGTGTAAAAATAATATTGAATAGCTTTAACATGCACAATTAATACATGTTAATAAGATAATGAAAAATCACATAAGCCGGGCGTGGTAGCCCACACCTTTGATCCCAGCACTCGGGAGGCAGAAGTAAGAGGATCACCATGAGTTCAAGGCCACCCTGAGACTACATAGTGAATTCCAGGTCAGCCTGGACTAGAGTGAGACCCTACCTCGAAAAACCAAAAAAAAAAAAAAAAAAAAAAAATCACATAAATGGTACTTTAAAAAAGGCAATGAAGACAAATCTGAGCAAGGCTCTTTGTCATATAAAAAAATAACATCTGAAAAAATTTACAACTGGAGTGGATTGAATATAAAATGTCTCCCATAGACTCTTGAATTTGAATATTGGTGCTGTTCAGGAAGGTTGTGAAGCCTTTATGTATTCAAGACTTGCTAGAGGAACTGTGTCACTTGGGGAAGGCCTTGAGGTTTTTATAATTCAGCCCTCATTACTGGTCTTTCTCTCCCTTCCTGCTGTGATGATGTGACACTGGCTTTAGGCTCCTGCCATGTTTCCCCACCATGGTGGACTCTATTCTTTGGAACTGTAAGCCAAAGAATAAATAAATATGTAATAAACTCTTTCTCTAAGCTGCTTCTACTTGGGTATTTTTTCCCAGAAAAGAGGAAGGATCTAAGTAACTGACACAACTTTCTTGGTTTTTTTTTTTGTTGGTATTTTTCCAAAGAGAAACTGCCCATAGATCATGAGCAGATTGGAAATAATGGAATAAATCATTCCTGTTCATTCCCAGAGACAGAAGAGATGGTAGATTCAGCAGTTCTTTTTTTCTACATTTTTTCATTAGATTATATTCATTTTACAAAGGGATTGGTCTCATACTGAGATCTGCATTGAAGTATATGATGTACTTTGAACATATTTATCACCATTACCCTCCTCTGTCCCCATCTTGCCTCTGCTAGTTTCCTTCCTCTTCCCAAATCCTCTCTCTGCTACTGTTAGGTCACGATATGTATCATCTAAGTTCCATGTAAGAGAGAAAACATCTTTACTACTCTATTCTTGTTCAGTTCAAGGTTCTGACAATGGTTCTATTTGGAAATGACACCTGTAGTTATCTTTGCATTTTGATTAATTTTTAAATGTTTTTAACATCTCTATTGACAATAATTAGATACATTGTATGAGAAAATCTTGTGGTGGTACCCCCCATTTCCCTCCTCCCTGTCCCCAACCACATAAATAATGAAGAACATAAAGAAACTGAAGCCTTAGTTTCATTAATTACATGTTAGCTTGATATTGACAAGGGGAAAAGAAAAATTTATTTTGCAAAGAAAATAACTTTGGAAGGCTCTGCCAAGCAAGTTGAGAACCAACAACCTCTGCTCAAAGAAAACTAATATAACTAGAGGTGAAAAAAATAAGAAACTTGGGCTTTGGATCTTCATGAAAGATTGCTGATGGTCAGGGACATTCTTGGCCAAATAAAAGTGAGATTTCTTCCAGAGGCTACAATTTTTAACATTTATCACATGTAACAAATAAACTGATCTATACCTACTTTATTTTCTACTCATCAGAACATTCCACCGGCAGACAGGTCTCTCAGGGCATGTAAGAAGAGTGAGAAGCAAACTCTGCTGTGTTATTACCAATAATTCTTGGTTATCAAATACACTGTTTCTAACTCCTATCCTATGACTTAGTGATCAACTAGGTGTTTGTCATAATCATAGCCAAATAGTTCATTTCAAAGTCACAATATAACACAAAAGTATTTGAACTTCTAATAATTGAAGAAGTACATAACTTGATTATATAATGAATAGTACAATAATTGATACTATATTTTTAAGTTTGAAATGTATATATACTTATTCCTTTATATTCCCATGTACACAGGTGCTTATAAATATAGTGTTTGAAAAAAAATTGAGACCAGCTAAAATGCCTATGCTCATTATTGGAATAACCCAAGTAATATTATCTCTCCTATAACTATAAAGATACATCAAATTTCCTAATGCTAAAGTCTGTGTTACAAATTTGTGTAGCTATCATTACTTTACTGTAGTTCTATTTTGTCTTCCAGCTAATAAAATATAGTTGCTAAACTATCTGATGAGCACATTTTTAAATATATGTGGACATAAAAGGTGGTTCCAATGGGAATATGACCAATGTGCAATATTAAAATATATTAAATTATATTAAAAAGAAAAACAGACATTCAAATTGAAATAAGTCAGATTGGCTATTAGTAAAGCTTTATGAATGCAAACATAAAGAGGTTATGAGGGGAAGGTATACTCTTTCTAATAAGTGTTATATTATGTAAATATAATAAAAAGTACTAGGATTTTTTAAAATAAAAAGCAGGCTTTAAATAGCTCAGAAGACCATTTTTTTCCTTCTTTACTTTTGTTATTGCTTCTGCTATGTTAATAGAACATTGTTGGCAGGGGTTTAGTCTGGCATATGAACATTCCTGACCAAAAGAAAATTACTTCAGAGTCATGAAACCAGGCCACAGCCACCGCTGATGACAGAAAGTTCCAAGAGGCAAATCATGAACAGCAATTTTGTGTTGTTTTCCAGAGCATGAGGGCATTTCAGTTGAAAAAGGACTGAAGCAAAAGCATGTACTCAACATGCTGATTTACCAGCACAGAAGAGCTCTCTCTCACCAGGAAAGGGGTAGAATTTAAAATCCCATTTCTTTAGTTTTATATAATGGAAGCTTAACATATAGTGCTTGCAAAGAAGATGATTGTGCTTAACCACATGAGATATCCCAGGAAGTCTAGTATACAGGCATTCAGATTCATATCAAATATCAAGACACATATACCAAGCAGATGTTGGACAATGTATAGACTAAGTGTTCAAATGACAATCCACTTTTTAAAAACTTTGTTTTGGACATGTTAATTTTGGCATAGGGCTTAAAGGAATGAAAATGGCTGAATATATGCATTCCTTTATGAACTCATTTATTTATGCATTAAATAAATGCTGTGTAATACATTCAGCAGTTGCTGTGTGCTTGGGCTGAATTACATATTAAAGATGCAACACCATGTAAGGCATGCAGAGCCTCTTCCCTCATGAACCACTGACAGAGTTCTTGACCAGAAATTGAACATTTCTTTGCTTCTCCTCACTGTTCTGACCACTGAGGCTGAGAATATAGAAAAATATCCACTTCTCAAGAGGTGGTGGTCCTAGGAGCAGAGATGAACATATCCAATGTAGGTTGTTGAGGTAAGCATGAGTTACTATGAGAACACACTAAGAAGCAAGTCTATAGCAGTGTTTTATTCTAACAGTTGCCATAGTACGTTCTAGCAGAGGGAAGCTACTTTGCTCTCAGGCCAGTTTTTATTAATCCATTGTTTATGGACAGTATCAACCCGACTTGTAGAAGAGAGCTTGCCACTGAGATGCTGTGGGCGTTTATATTAAGTGGAAAACTAAAATGGAGGAAGAGAGAGAGATGGAGGAGAGACACACACAGAGAGAGCAGAAGACAAGCTATCATGTCTTTAGATAAGGAATTTGACTTATAACCAAGAATTTGGTGTACACCTAGGTTGTTGTCTAGAGGTCACACCTATGCCGCAAGGCCAGGCTTCCATGCAGCCTCACCTCATCCTTGAGCTCTTAGTCTCTTATATGATGCAAGAGCAGTGTCTGTCCTTCTGAAGGCAATGCCGCAAATAATTTGGGACCATAAACTGCCAATAGTATAAACTCAGCATAACGTAACTCCTGCCTGGCTAGTCAGAAATCAGTTTTCTTCTCAGTTTCTTCTAAGAATTGGGTTTTGTGCAAAAACCATAGCTCAGACCTCATTTGTGACCAGGAAGGTGTCTGTTCTCAGAAGCTATCCCCAGTGAGCCAGAAACTCGTTTTTTTTCCCCTTGCTTCTCTCTATCCCTGCTCCATTCTTTCTTTCCACAGTTCTCTGTTAACCTGTCTGACTAGGTTTTCACTTTTTATCTGTTGTATACATCTCTTCATACTATCTTCAGGTCATCACAAATAAGCTTTTTCAGAGTCCTATTGTTATCACAAATCCAGTAAAAGCTGTTTGCTTGTTTAAAAACTGAAAGGGCTTCTGTGATCATATACAATGGACTATGTGTTTGTTAATTTTGTTAAATGAGGGGGGGGAACAGCTTTGCAATTGGGAGGTTAATTTAAACAAGTCTTCTCTACCTAATTCAATGTTTTAGCATTTAGTAAATGCATACAAAGAAATTAATTCTTCAAATAGGTGTGTGTTTAGTAAAATATTTTAAGAACTAATCTCTAGTGTTCATAGTCATCAAAACATTTATCCTATGAGAAAAGACAAGTCTTATATGCTCTAAAATTAATGACAAGGGCTAGAAGATGAAGAGAAGAGATGGGAGGAGGGAGGTAATGGGTCAGCAGCTCCTGGTGTAGATTGAAGCCAGGCATTTCACATTGGCTCCCTTCCCATCAACCAATGCCAAAGCAAGTGCACCTATCCACAGACTGCCCTAGCACAAGGCTTTCCCTGCTTTCCATCTTTCTGCCTGTCTCATCCACTAACTGAAAATCACACAGCACTCACCTCAAACCAAATAAGTTATAGTTTATTCTGGAGCCAAATTTGAGTGACCATGGTCTGGGAACACAGATTCAAATGACCACAAATTCCATATTACAAGATATAAAGAATTTCATGAGGGTTTTATAGGTACAGAACAAAAGAAAGTCATAAACCAACTCACCTTTCATGAGGTAGGTGGGCTACAGTAAAGTAGGGAAGACTACTATAGGCTGTATATGTTACCTGATGACATCCTTAGCCTTAGGGCTGGTGGAAGTTGGTTTCACCTGATCACCTGATGTCAGACACAGAGGTGGGCAATAAGTAGGGGCTAAAGATGGTCTAAGATGACTTGGTCCTGAACTTCCAACAGCCCAATCTCTCCACATTGACATTCTAATTTGTTACATAGTCTCACAGGATAGGCACAGCTTTTTCCAGGAACTTCAGTCCACAGGAGTCAGTGTGACACCATCCTACCCACTATGGAGATTCATGTTCAAGTTTTAAACATGAAGATCTTTGCATTTCTCTTAGAGGGACATAAGGGAATTGTGATAAGTATGTGTTTAACCATTTGAGAAATGGCCAGACTATTTTCAAAGTGACTGTCATTTTCATTCACATCCTGACCACAACTTCTCATTATGTCTTTTCCATTGCAGTCCTTTTAGCAGATCTCAGGTGTTGTCCATTGTGGTTTCATTTGCACTCTCCAATGACTAATGAAGTTGGAATGTTTATTGATGTGTGTTTTGGTTATTTGTACATGTTCTTTGGTTGCCTTTTGTGGTGGAGTTGTAAGTGGTTTTTCCTTTTAAGGAAATCTGTATGGAAAAATACTGGATCCTAAACCTTTATGAGAAGTTTAATTGCAAATGTTCTATCCCATTCTGTAAACTGTATTTTCACTTTCTTGATAATATCTCTTAATGTACCTCAGCTTTTTAGTTTGATGAAGTCAAATTTATTATTTTTATTTTGATTATGCCTTTAGTGTTTAATTTAATTTAATTTGAAATGGAAAATAAAGATGAAGAGACAAAAACTCAATCATTTTCAGCATTATTTTAATACCTTCAATAACCTTAGACACAAGTAGATTGATAAATTCTGAATTGCTTTGCTGTCATTGTACTATACTTACTAGTTTGTATAACAAGCAAAAGAGGACTTTTATGTTTTTAAAGGATTTAATTTTCTGAGAACTTACCAATCATCTTAATATTTGTATTTCAAGAGGTAATTTTTTCCTAAAGGATAAAGTACATATTGCTATGTTTATCATCAAAGGGCTATTTTATGAAATTTTGCATTTTATGAACTTTCCTAGAAACTATTAACAGTATTTTCCATACTAAATGGAAAAATTTGAACTGTAAAAGATGTAAAGTATAAGACACTCCTGTGAAATATTTTAGTATGTGGGGAACTTCAAGTGTCAACTATGTGAGATATCTGATATAGATTACCCATCTAATTCTCTTGTGATTTTTAATTTTATGTGTTTACTCCATTAGACTAAGTAATACTCATGTATGAAGGGAAAATGTTGTTTCTTGTAGTGTCTTTGAGGATGTCTCTAGAAGAGACCAGTATTAACCTTTGTGGAAACAGTGAAGAACATTCTCCTTCCCCAATGTTGGAGGGCATCATTCTATTGATTGAGAGCTTAAGTAGAGCAAAAAGAGGGAATGGGTTTGTTCTCACATCTAGAGTTTTGTTCTCTTGCCCTTGGACATCAGTGCTCCAGGCTCCTGAATGTGTCTGGGTTTCAAAACTTATACAATTGGCTCCTCAGGTTCTCAGGCTTTCAGCCTTGGTCTGGTTGTGCATCCTTGACTGCTGTGGCTTTCAGGTCTTCTGACTCAGAGTGAGTTGTGCCATTGTCTTTGCTGGTTCTCTAGCTTCTAGACAGAATCGTTGCCTTCTGTAATTGCATAAACCAATTCCCACCATACCCTTACCCCCTGTATCTATATGTATTTATCACCTCTATTTCTTTTTCTATCTAGGCCTCTATTTTAATCCTCATTTCTGTCTCCATCTATCTTATAACTTATGTTTTTCTAAATAACATATTTTCAAATACCTCCACAGATAGAATTCATCATCATTATAATAATACTATAGTTGAAAACTTTAGTTGAGGGTATAGTTGAAAGCTCAGGGATATCATATAAAATGGACCTTATGTCAGTTCATTTTCAGTGAGCAATTTAACAAGAACTAAATAATTTCTGTTTGAAGTCCTCTGATATAGGTGTCTTGTTCCAAAGAAAAAAATACAATTTCATCTTTCTCTTACTTATAACCTCTCTCATTCCATTATCCATAGTTTGAAATATAATTTCTATAAGATTTTCCTAGTCCTTACCTCATTAAAAAGCCATTTTTTGTCTTCATCATCCTATAGCCTTATCTTTCATGTTTAGACATACCTAAAATTTAACCCATTGACACTAACTATATCAAGTATGTAAAATTAAATGACTCAATGACCTTTTCATTCAAAAATCAATCGTCTGGCACTGAGGAAAGGGGAGAAATCTAGAATCAGTCTTTGGGTGACACCACTAATACTGCATAGTCCCATTGCTTATCATCAGATCTGACATGTAGGAATACATTCTCCCCAGCATTACTTCTCAGTATTACTAACATCAACACCAGCAAATGGTCCCCAATCTTTCTTGATTCGGATGCCATTTTCACCACACTCCCATAGACACAACGAAGCTCTCAGAGTTTTGTGAGATTTTCAGCTCCCCACTCTCTTCCTAATACACCTGATGTGAGCATCTCAGTCTTCTAGGAGAACACCAGGCATCAAAGTGAGAGACATTCTTTCTGTTTCTTTCGGTCATCAGGAGTATTCAGACTCCTTACTCAAGACATGAATACTGCTTCTCTTTTCCATTTTGCTTTGACTCCAGAAGACCTTATGGGAAACCTCTGGGTTCCTGGGCATTGCTAGAGACTTCTTCAAGAACGTTTTTTCTTTTACTCTAACCAAAATACAGCTCTCATTTGAGAAATCTGCTTCCCTTGAAGCTCTATCAATACACACTTGATTTAATCAGCCTTTGTTACACTGGGCCTGGAAGTACAGTACCTGTTTTCCTCATACTTTGTTGCCATATCCACACTCATCTTCCTCTAAGAGCTTCCACTTGAAGTTCATGCCATTTAAGTCTGTGTGACCAGCACAAGAACACGGAACACAGCCCCCTCCAGGCCTTGTCTTCTTCCTCAAAGTGCTCAAAGACTTCAGCTCCCACATTGCCATGCTCTCTGACACTCCTTTCATAACTTTAGGTCTTTCAGGAAGCACACAGATGATCCTTCTACTATGTTGGCTTCCTTCTGCACGTGTCCTCTTCTCCAATGGTCCTGTCCCCATGGATTCTCCATTTGCAACCATGGTTAGATTCTAAATCTGCCAATTGAAATAATTTGTTTCAGAGCACTCCTAAGCAATATACCACATGGGAAGCTCCCTCCATGTGACCACATGAAAGGGAAAGTTAGAGAAAGGAAAGGTAGGCCATTTAAAGGAGAGAGGGAGAGCTTTGGAAATCCACAAATGAAGCTAAGGCATACCTGAAAAATGCACAGAGAAAAAGGTAAATGGCACACTGATAAAAAAATAAGCCCTACCCAAATGTATATATTACACTCATCAAACTATCCCCTAAATATGTATGTTTATGTGTATAGATTAGAGATCCTCCAAATTTGGTCAGAGAAGCTTCTTCTTTTTTTTCTTGTTCAGTTTGAAGTAGGATCTCACTGTAGCCCAGATTGCCCTGTCATCCTGGCCCTCAGGCTGACCCTGAACTCACAGTGATCCTCTTACCTCGGCCTCCCAAGTACTAGGATTAAAGGCATGTGTCACCACACCTGGCAGAGAAACTTCTTTTATAGATGGTGGTTAACTACTGATGAGCTTCAGAACTCATCAACTGACTGAGATTCAGTGACTGTGCAGCACTCAATGCTAAATGCGACCCCAATTAAAGCTCAGGAACATTGTTGAAGAGAGGACAGAGAGAATCTAAGAGCCAGATCATTCTAGATCTTCAATTAAAGAGAAATTAACTGCTGATCCAGACAGTGAAATAGCTGCAACCAGCCTATGAGTTTCTCTTTCATGCCCACTTGGTAAAATGAAGCTGATGAGTTCATGTTGTGCCCTTACCTGTTCTCACATGCAAGGTTTTGATGAACCTCTATATTCATATGAATGAGAAAAAACCCACCTGGGTTTGCTCTGTGATAAGAAGGCTCCATATGATTACCTTATTATTTATGGCTTGTTTGTGGAAATCCTAAAGAACTGTACAGACTGTGATGAAATATAATTTAAGGAGAATGGCTCTTGTGCACAAATGAGATCCAAAATGGAAGTCCAGGAAGTTTCTGCCTCCTACAATGGAGTCAATGGATGCTTGAGCTCCATGTTGGAGCATCAGGTGACTTCTCAAAACCAGTCCTCAAATAAAAACAAGAAGGTAGAGGTGACTGAGCTCACCATAGACAGCTCATCTAATGATGATGATGAGGAGGAAAGAACCATCTGCCAAGAGGACCTGGCCTTCCCTGTCTCCCACATCACCACTAAATAATAAAGGCATTTTAAGTCTTCCTCATCAAGCACCCCCAACCTTCCTGCTGTAGACACAAGCTACATCAACGCCTCCCTCATCCAAGACTGCAGGCATCCTTCCCACATGTCAGCCATGCCTCATGACTTACCAGGATCAGATTTCTTTTCTTTCCAGCACATCTCTTCTCGCTGCTACAGCAGCAGCACTTTCTGATGACCAGGACCTCCTGCATGCGTCATGGTTTTACCTCCGTTCCTCTTCGTAGATGTCTCGACCAGTTAAGTGTGGGAGACAGCACTTCTCTGCCTGCCACCAAGGAAATCAGCAGCGGCAGCAATAGCTGCCTGAGGAAGAGCCACAGCCACGCTGTCACCAACAGGAGCAGGGCAGACACAGTGTCCATCTTCAGTGCCACCATGGACATTATCTCTTTGGACTGAAACTTTGGCCCTGCTCCTCGCACCCCATCCCAGATTCAATGAACTTGACAGAAGAAAAGAACTTTGCGCTGTTTTACCTTATTCCATTTGGAGAAGTACACAAGCATGGTTCCCCTCGCCCTACCCCACCATTTTAGGGAAAAACTTAAAAGAAATGTACAGAGAACAACAACAACAACAAAAGAAATCAGGGAGGAAATTTAATTCCTAGAATCAAATAAAAATGAAAATGCCACTTACCATGACCTTTGGAACATAGCTGAGTCAGTAATAATAGAAAAAGCTTTAGCTATGAGAGTTTACAATAATAAATATCAAGTCAGTGTGGTGGTATATGCTTTCAATCCTCGTACTCTGGAGGCTGAGGTAGGAGGATCATAGTGAGTTCAAGGATGCCTAGACTATAAGGTAATTTCCAGGTCAGCCAGGGCTAGAGTGAAACCTTGCCTCAAAAAAAAACAATTAGAGTAATTTCAACTAAATATTGTAATAATGCACCTCAAGGTCCCAGAAAAACTAGAAGAATACTAACACAAAAGCAGTAGAACACAGGAGATAATAATGTTCATGGCAGAGTCTAATGAAATGCTGACTAAAAGAACAATACATAGAATCAATTATATAAGAAGCTGGCTCTTTGAGAACCTTGAGCCAAAAT
>PVHP010035536.1:0-18330 GCA_004024765.1 Zapus hudsonius
GAGTGCTGCAGGTGAGCCGGGGCCAGGGCCACAGAAGGAAGGCTGCCCGTGTGTGGCTCTGGCACCGTTTCTTGCTTTTATTCCTGGCTTCCCCTCCATCCCTTTTGCCTGCTTTCTGTGGTCTGAAAATTGGCCAACAATGGGGAAGGTGCTGATCTGAGACGAGAACAGAGGCCCAGGTGACCTGAACATTGCCAGGGACTCTTGGGTAACCTGTATTTGGCCAAAGGGGAAGAGCTGGATTTCTCTCTGTGTGAAAGATAAGAGAGAGCAGAGCTCTGTTGGAAATAGGAATTACTGTTATTGTTAGGAAGTTGACCAGAAACTGTGTTGAAATCTTCCTGTGTGCCTGGGACCAGTCAGATCCTGTGCTATTTAACTTCTCCTTTTACTCACTGTGGATTATAGTGATTTCTTATAAAAAAGAAGAGCTGGTAGCCAAGTGAGATGGCACGCATCCCTTAATCACAGGACTCAGATATCTGAAGCAGAAGGATTACCATGAGTTCTAGGACAGCTTGGGGCACAAAATGAGATTCTGTCTCAAAAAGGTAAGAACATAAGAAAGAAAAGAAAGAAAGAAAAAAGAAAACATGTGGGGGAAGGAATATATTTTGTAGCAGAACACTTACCTGGCAGTAATGCCAGGCCTCGGGTTCCATCTCCAACACTGTCAGGAGAAGAGGATCAACTGGTTGGGATTTGCTCCTCTGCATGCACACCTCATTGGAATTCTCTGACTTTCCTTCTAGCTCATTACTCAGCTTATATTTCCTGAAAGCAGAAGAGACTCAAGTGCTCTGATTCAAATAAAAGGCCGTTATGCTAGGAGGGAGTGCCAGGGAGTTAATTAGAGTTACCAAAACGGCTGCCAGGTTTCCTAGGGCAAGAAAAATGGTTTTCCTTTCCCCTCGTGCTCTTGATAACACCCTGCAAAGCACAGGAATTTGTTTTCTGTCACTCAGAGTTTGTCACTCAGCAAAAAACTGTTGAATGTCCCTTGCTTGTGTCCAGATACTAAGTAGGCACCAGGACTAGCTATTCCCTGCTCTTAGGGGGTTAAGTTGAGGAGACAGGTCCTGTCCTGACTCTACAGGGAGCAGGTAGAGATACTCGGTATTTACTAGTTAGGAAGTACAATGTCTGCACACATCAGAAATCCCACAACAATAGATTAAAGACTTGAGCTTTTATTCTCTTAGGGATAACAAGTCTTGATCAAGATTGGACCCTAGAGACCCCGACTTTCTCCAGTTTTCCACTTCACCATTCCTAAGGTGAGGTGGTCATTCACATGGCTCAAGAAGCCCCCAGAACTCCAGCCATCACATAATCATTCTAGGAGAAAGGAACTAAGAGCATCTGTGCTTGTGTTTTAAGGAAGACTGGAAGGTATACTATTTCTTCTAGATACTCACAAGCACATCTAACAACAGAAAGATTTATTACTAATTAAACATGAGGAGAAGATGCTGAAGTAGGCAACTCTCTGTTATTAAAAATTTAAAGTACAGGATGTTTGGCAGGAAAAATGTCGAGAATCAGATAGGAGTTTGATCTTATATGTCACCTACACACAACACACCCTTGTCCCTTTTAAGTCTGGCAAGATTGCAGGAGCTGGTGGCAAGCAGAATTCCAGAGGAAATGCAAGTGGAATGCCTAGAGAACAACCTCTTCTGCTTTATGCTTTTCATTTAGATTTCAGAGCAGAAAGCAGCAACTGGAGTTTTCTTCCTTTCCTTCCTCCCCGCAGGGTTTGCGGAACACAGCGGTAGCAGGGCATGTGGCTGAAGGAATCCTATTGCATAGACAGAATATCCACTGCCCCCACGTTAGTAGAAACTGGTTTCTGAGATGAGGATGCAGGTCAGCTGATAGAGTGCTTGCCCAGTACCCATGGAGCCTGGCTTTGATCCCCAGGACCACACAAACTGGGCATGGTAGCACAGACACCCAGGAGGTAGGAGCAAGAGGCTCAGCTCAAGATCATCCTCAGTTATATAAGGAGTTCAAGGCCAGCCTGAGCTACCTGAGACCCTGTCTCAACAAACAAACAAACCTGTTCTCTAGGTACTAGCTAGTATACTTGGACTAAAATGAAGAAAGTATATACATGGAAAGCAAGAAATGTTTTTGTCAGTGTGTGCATGTGATATGCTATCCATCATAAGAGGTGGTTTAGTATGAAATCAATATACAAAAAAGCCTTAGAGGAAAAACAACCAGAGAGAAAATAGAATGGAAGCAAAGATACCATTTGTAGTAAAGATAGTGAGAAAATAAAGGTGAATTTGCTTTGTCACAGATACTGCTTATTGTAACCCCTGTATATTTAAGATATTTATTATACTTTTTTATTATTTATTTTTTTATATATTGAAATAGTATATATTTTTATATTTATAGATTATACCACTCCGGAGACAGAGGTAGGAGGATCACTGTAAGTTCGAGGGCACCCTGAGACTACATAGTGAACTAGGCTAGTGGGAGACCCTTCCTCAAAAAAACAAAAACAAAAAAGCCTTAGTGAGGGAGGAAGGAAGCAGACCTCCATGACTGACAACAGCACCAGCTGGAGTGACTTTCTTGATGGTTATTTTGATCATTTGTTTTTTTTTTTCTTTCTGGTGTTAGTGATTGAACCCAGGGCCCTGTGTGCTCTAAGCATGAGCTTTACGACTGAGCACTGCACCAGGCCCATCAATCTTCATCAAAAGTAAAAGATACACATACCTATTAACGTGAATTCCACCTCCAAGACGTTCTGCAGAACTCTGTGCGTGCACCAGGGTGGATGAGGGCGTTTGCTGTGGTGTCCTCCCCGCTCCATTTCATGGTCTCCTAACACTTCAACAGCTCAGAAGTGAGCCAGACTGCTTGAAAGGAGAAAGGTGTTCTCTAAATTTAGGACGTTATTCTAGTATTTTAGAAAAGAAGAGAGATCCTTATTGCCAACGCCTTGAAGTATCAGAGTGCTGGGTTTGGGCCTAAGGCTCAGTGGTCAAGTGCCAGCCTAGTATACCCTGGTTTCATTCCCAGAACCACCCAAAAGAAAAAAGAAAAAGGAAAGAAGAATGGAACTTGGCAGTTCTATGCCTGTATCTCTGCCTGGCGTTTAGTGCCTCATCTGGAAGCATCTTGACAGCCAGGGTGATGGGGTCACTGGTGGGCTGTCTGGCTGAGCCCTTAGAGATGGCATGCACCCCTCCCCAAGTTAGGGGATTCTAGAATTCTGGCCTTTTGGCAGTGACTCCAGGGGATAGCTTCCCTCAGGTCATCTTCTGGGTCCCTGTCAGTGAGGAGGCCTTGGACTGGACAGCTTTACATTCACACCAGCACCAGTTTGACGGGGATAATGATGTAACCTGTTACACAGCCCGCCAACATAATTACAGGTGAGGAAATTGCTAAGAGAGGTCCCTGAGCAGTTGGAGGCGTAAGGAAATATTTTTAATTAATTAATAGGTGGGAAGGTTATTCTTCAATATTAAAGAATTCCCTAGAATCACTTGTCAGAACTGCTCGCTCTCCTGAAAAGTGTAGAAAAGGTAAGTCTGATTTTTCAAGTTTTGGTTTCAAGCTCTTTTTTCAAATATTATTACCTGGAATTCACTATGCAGTCTCAGGGTGGTCTCAAACTCACAGCAATCCTCCTACCTCTGCCTCCTGAGTGCTGGGATTAAAGGCATGCACCACCACACCTAGCAGGTCAAATATTTTAAAGGTATCGTTTAGATTTGCTTTCCCCCCACCCAAACAAAAATCAGGTCAAATAAAATAACTATTCTGGGAGTTTATAAATAGCTGAGGCTAGAATTTAGCAAAATGAAGAGAATTTAACTTGGACAAATATATTGTGCATAAGAAATAGAACATCAGCCTTTGTTAATGGCCAATGTCTAAACCACCAAATGATTGTGTTGATTTTGTGGGTTTCTTGAAAGAGAAGAAGCCTCTCGACACTCCTGGCTTATGTAACATTCAGGCTATTGCACTGGTAAGTCAAGAAAAATAAGGAACAGAGAAGAGACTGGAAAGAGAAGTCTCCTACGTGGGTTTTCAGAAGATGATAGGCTGCACTTGTGGTGGGTGCCCCTTGGTCCTTGGGTGACTGTCATAGGTGAAGGTACCTCAGTGGCCTGTCAGAGGCATGGTTCTCATGAGAGTCGCTGCCTGCCTTTAGGGAGCTCGCATTTTAGAGCAGATGGGGTGGAGTAGCCACAAGGTGAGCACATAAGGAAAAATGAACACAAGGGCACAGGCGCAAACGAGCCACAGGACATACTTTTTTCAAGAAAACCTCATAAAAGAAAAGCAAGGTTAGAGAAACTTGCTTTACAGGAAGCCATGGAAGCACATGGAGAATAGAGTTTAATTTACAGATTGTCTAGCTTCTAGAGCCCCAGTTTAAAGCTCGCCATATAAGTGAAATGACCAGCGAGGCCTCGTTGGAACTAGGAACATCAGAGCATGGCCATGAATTAAGAGTGCTTAGAAGGGAAGCAAGCGAGGGACGAGCAGACCACAGGCCTTTCTCTGGACTCAGGTGTCCTTACTGGGGAAATAAAAGCACTAGGCAGTTTCAGGGCCTCTCTCCTTGTTGTAAGTTGATAACAAGCAAGAGACTCCTTCCTGCCTCCCCTTCAAGACAGTCTCGGTAGTCCAGGCTGGTCTTGAATTCACTGACTGTGAATGGCTGGGATTCCAGGTGTGCATGTCACCAGGCCTGGCTAATGCAATAGGTTTTAATAAGGATTTCTATTTCTAAATATACTTTTATGTTAAGTATGTTTGCCTATTTTAATATTATAAATTTAATAGCTAAACATAGTGAAGAATTCAAGCAGTAGAAAGGCAAGTGGTTAAACAAGTTACTGTTCCTCGAATGTCAGACTCTTCCCTCCTCGGGAGGCTGGTTCCTTTTTTATTCTTCCAGATACAGTCTGTCATCCTACAGAGACGTCATGTATGCACCTTAGAGAGCACGTCGGATGATCATCACATGTTTTATCCTGCTTCTCTTTTACTTACTAATGTTGAAAGTTAGAATTGTATGCATGTGTATGCATGTTCACGTGTGTGCGTGTGCGTGGAGGCCAAAGAATGACCTCACCTCCTCTGTGACAGGGTCACCTTGTTACATTGTCATTGATCACCCTGTTAATGGCCTGGAGCTCACTAATTAGGCTAGATTGGATGGCCAGTGAGCCCCAGGGGTCCTGTTCCTGGCCCCTCAGGGATGGGATTGAAGGTGTGTGCCACCGCAACCAGCATTTTATACCGGCACTGGGCATTGAATTCAGGTCCTCATGCTTATAAGGCCAGTACTTTACTGACTGGACTGTCTTTCTAGCTCTTGATTTGCTTTCTTCTTCAGAAAAACTTCTACAGGAGAGCCGTTCTTTGTTCACTAACTACTTACCTTTGTGAAGTTTCCTAGAGCTTTCTAGCTCCTGATTTCCATGACTTTAATGCTTAATGTAAAAGATATCAGAGATGTCTGAGGGAAGCAATGGTTGTTATAAATCAGACATATCACTGCTCCTGGGAGATAAAGAGCACCTACCATGGGTCCCTGTTGCGGTCAGCTTTCTAGTTGCTGCCCAGAAAGAACCCAAGCAAAAGCGGCTTGTGGAGGAATGGGTTTATTTGGCTTACGGACTCGAGGGGAGACTCCATCCTGGCAGGGAAAACGATGGCATGAGCAGAGGGTGGACATCACCTCTGCCACAGCACTGCAAACAGCGGCAGGAAGGTGTGCCAAACTCTGGCAAGGGGAAGCTGGCTTAGAACCCCCATAAGCCCGCCCCAACAACACAGCTCCAGCGAGGTTGTGAAACCCAAATTGCCATCAGCTGAGGATCGATTACCCAGAACACACTCATTTGTTTGTGGGGGACCATGGCAGCCCCTGATCATGTTCAGGTGTGAAGGAGTCAGGGTGACACCTGGGTCCCTCTGCCAGCAGAACAGCAGGTGGAGCAGGCATCTTCTCTCATAGTGGGTCCAGTGGGGGCGAGGGCTTTCACACTGCTCATTTCACCTGTGCAAGGCCTGCTGTTCTGCAGATAGTGGGTCACCGCTAAAAGGCTTGATCAGAAATGGAGACAAAAAAATCCACTGCCTTTCAAAATAGTATGTACAGGTTTAAAAAGTCACCTGGGTTAGAGATGAACGAAACCCTTAAAGAGAGGGTTGGATGTATAGTGTGAGAGCTGGCAGGGAGGAGAGTATTGGAATTAGGAAGGCAGCGGTCCTAGTGATGGCCCTGGGTTCTCAGTGAGGTCAGATGGAGAGACATACATTTTTGGAGATGCAGTGAAAGGTCATCAGAGCATTCCTGTGCTCTCGGAGTTTAGGAGCAACTTGACACAGGCCCATTGGATTCCTGTTCACTGCAAACTTATTTGGAAAGAATTTTATGTAATCAGACATCGTGGGAAAGCCTAGCCCTTGCAGAACTTCCTTCTCTATGGTTTAGCATTTCTTTTATTGAAAACTACCTGCATAAAGACTGTACTCTGAGCTGACATCATTCCTGTGCGTCTGGAAGGGGCGGCTGACGTCATTCCTGTGCGTCTGGAAGGGGCTGGGGCGACGGCTCAGTGGAGAAAGCACTCCTATGGATGAGAAAGAAGGCAGAGACAGTAGAATCTTCCAGAAGCTTAGGAGCACGCTAGCTTGGTGAAAGCAGCAGTGAACGAACAATGGGAGCCCCTACTTCAAAGAAGGTGAAAGGTGAGGACCAACATCTGAAAGTTGTCCTCTGACTTCCACGTGAACACAGTGACATTTGTATACCTGCATTCACACACATTCACACACACACAAGCACACATACCCACACACCATAAATTTTTAACAATACCTTCATGGGAAACATCACATGTCAGAACTGAGAGCTGAAAGATGTGACCAGGCCTTGGAAAACCAGGGAGCTGAGTCCATCCATGGGCAGACCTGATGGTTCTGCGTCCCTACCTTTGTAAGGAAGAATGCGCCATTTGCATATTTGGGGCAGGAATAGCCTTTTGCCACCCAACTCTGATCTCCTCCCAGGGGCAGGCTGGGTGCACCTGTTGCTGGTTGGCTGTGTCCCCAGAGAGACTGAATTTTTGCTGTGACTCATCAGGCTTATTTATGGCCACCACAATGGTGGAGAGCAGCAGACAGACTGATTCAGGCCCAGAGAGTGTATCCCCTGTGTCCATCAAAAGGACTTCTGGAATTGTCCCCACATGTTGATTTTCTACATGTGATCAAGAGAGAGAAGCCAGGAATGGTGGCACATGGCTTTAATCCCAGCACTGGGAGGCAGAGGTAGAAGGATCGCTGTGATTTCAAGACCACCCTGAGGCTACATAGTGAATTCCTGGTCAGTCTGGACTAGAGCAAGACCCTATCTCAAAAAACAACCCCTCCAAAAAAATGAGAGAGAGAGAGAGAGAAACACAAGACCTCCACAGCCTTTTCCCAGCTGTCTTTCTAAACAGGCCTTGGTGGTTGTCCTGTCATTAAACTGATCATGGCTTGCTTTCACCTTGGTGTTTGTGCTGTGCTTCCTTAGACATGTGAAGGGGGAGTTCCCATCAGACACCTGTCCACAAGCCCCTTTCAGTGAATCTGGCTTCTGCAGACTGATATTTGAGCTCATTAGTGCTAATCATGAGGAAACGGTCACAGCTTTGCATGGGCAGAGTCTTTCCTGTAGGGGACACCTGCAGGTTCGCCAGCTGCTTGGACAACATGAGCCATGGAGAGGCCAGGTGAAGGAGAGAGAGACAGGTGGCCTAAAACTAGCTCATCTCCTGCTTTCCTTGGACACAACCATAGTCCTGAGTTCATGATCATGACCAGTTGTTCTGCTTAGTAAAGGATGCTCTAGCCAGGCCTGGTGGCACAGGCTTGTAACACCAGCTACTTGGAGGTTGGGGCCAGAGGATTGAAAGGTCAAGGTCTACTTCATTCATGGTCTGCTTGGGCTCTGGAGCGAATTTATGGCCAGCCTGGGCAGCTTAGTGAGAACCTGTATTGGAAAAGAAAAGAAAAGAAAAAGACTGCTCAGGATATAGCTCAGTAGTAGAGGGCTGCTGTGCAGGGCTTAGGCCCTGGCTTCAGTCCACAATAGCATGAACAGAGGAAGAGGGGAGGGGAAGGAAGGGAGAGGAAGGGAGAAGATGGATTCAGTATGAAAGATACTTTCAAGGACTCTGGACAATGAGGGGCCACAAGGAGCAAATGCGACCTGATTCCTACCTGCTCTTGTTTCAAAGAGCTTCCGGAACAAAGTCCCACAAACTGTGTAGCTTACAGCTACAGAAACTTACTATGTTTCTCTCTGGAGGCTGGAAGTCTGGAGGGAAGGTGCTGCTCTGAAACCCACAGGGAACCCTGTCTTGTCAACTTTAGCCCCATGTAACCTCAGTCCCTAGTCTCAAAAGTGTCCTCATAAATTCTTATGGTTATCTGGAGAACCGAAAGGGTGGGGGGGATAGCTCTGACTTCTCCTATGGGCTTTCTCTAGTCTCATCGAAGCTGCTGTAGGAGCCTGATCTGGAAATAACTAGTTTCTTCCATCACCACTCAGGGGAACAGCCATGCTTTTCTTCTTGCCTCTTGCCTCTGGGTAGGTCTGTGTTTTTGGGCCTGGGTGTACAGCAGGAGAGTGAGGATGGATCAAGAATGCTGGAGTGGGCCTCCTCAACCCCACATTTTGTGTTCATGGGGTGACCAAGGTCTCAAGTCAATCTCCTCCTGTATGTGAAGTGCTGGTGGGTGTAAGAGGAATGGGTTTCCTGCTTTTGTGGGACTTCCACAGGATCTAAACTAGTGGGTAGACAAGAATTCCCTGGGAAAGGCATATATGCTCGGTGTGGATTTCCCTTAAATTAATTAATTAATTAATTAATTTATAATGAGAGAGAAAGAGAGAGAGAGAGAGAGAGAGACAGAGAGAGAGAGAGAGAGAGAGAGAGAACAAACAGGCATACCAGGGCCTCCAGCCACTACTTTCTGCATCTGGCTTTACGTGGGTACTGGTGAATCAAACCTGGGTCATTAGACTTTGCAGACAAGTGCCTTAACCTCTGCACCATCTCTCCAGCCCTAGTTGTGGATTTCTTAAAGGGGAAGCCAGGCCACTGTTGCTAAGAGTGATAGATGGCATAGGTGGGGAAGAAACATATAGCTGAAGTATGAAACATTCTGCTGTGTCTTTGGCTGGCCAGGCTTAAGGGGAGAATGTCTTGGAGGTCAGGGGCACCTGAGTTGTTCAGGGTCTTGAGTGTCAGGCCAGGTACTGTGGACATTTTCCAGAGTAAATGAGAGCTGCCGGAAGAGGTCTGGAAAGAGAACGGCTTCTCTGCCTTCCGCTTGCCTCCAGCAAGATGTTTTTTCCTTTCCTCGGCCTTGAGGAACTCACAGAGGCTATGTGGGGCTTGTCCTTCCTCTTCCCACCCCCCTTGAGAAGTAAGAGAGCTTTGCCTCAAAAGTTGAGATTGATTCTTCTTACAAAAATACAGATTATTACAAAGCCAAAGGAAAAGTCCAATTTCTCAGTCTTTCTCTTTCTAGCCCTTAGCCTCTGAGGATCTGGGTAATGCTTCTCTGTGGATTTCCCTTGTTATCACAAGGGTTCCCACAATGATCGTAAAGAAGCCCTCCCCACCCACAGAAACACCCATTCTGGACTATAGGTTGGGTGCTGACTGTGTCAGAGTCTTTGCTTTCCTACAGGGGGATGGGGCCTTATGCTCAGCCAACACACCACTTCACCGAGGTAACTGCCCACCATGGAGCTCTGTGAAGAAATCCTCAAAAAACAAGAATAGAACATGTGCCATGCTTGTGGGGAGCAAAAAAAAGAAACAGATTTCAATGTCAGACTGACAAGAGTTTATTATACAAATCAGTAGTTAAAATAATTACTTTTAAAAAATGATGGGAAAATGCTTTCTGGGGCCCTATTAAACAGCAGCTGCTGGGGCCCCCAAAGAGACACCTTGTGGAGCCTTGTGGCAGGAGGCAGTGGAGGTTCAACCGATTCTCCTTGCCCTTGGAGGAGTCTCTGTCTTTGCTCTGATTTCTCTGGTTTGGTATTCTCCTTGGCCCAGGGCTGTGTGGTGGGCGAAGGTTGCGGTCGGCAGGTATCACCTTTTCATTTGCTTTGAGACATTTAGGCCTTTCTGAATAGGCAGAGGGCACGACAGGAGTCTGTGGGGGTGGATCAGGGCCTGAGAACTCAGCTAGAACCTTGTCATGGGAAGCAGAGAATGATGAGTTCTGGATTGTTCCATACAATGAAATCTGGCCGCATCCCAGACACATCCCAGAGCTTGGAGAGGCTCTAATGGCCTTGATGGGTAGTTCTAGACCAGGAAGTGGATGTGTGGCCAGTCATGTGATCATAGCCCACCATCACAGGGCTCATGTCCCTCTGGGGCTTTGCATACCACTTCCTTTTCATTCCCCTCTTCCTTTTTTCACTTGGCTTTTAGAACCTGCCAACAAGGTGTAACGCGAAAGCCAAGCCCTTTATGACCCCTCTTCTATTAACAACCCTGGACATAGTCAAGATTACCCCCTAAGATTGAAATTATCCCAGTGTCTAAGATCTCCCAGTCCTGACTGAAATGGTGTTCGGACCCTCTTTGAGTCTTGGTGAAAAGATGAGTGAGCATTGTCTTTATTCTTTGTTTAGCGAGGGCAGATAAGCAACACAACAAAACCAGGGTGAAGATGGCAACTGTAGTTTCCTCAACCTAGCTGAGAGAGAACCAGCTTCTCTCTCCCCTCTGGCGTGCCCTGGCATCTCCAGTTCTTAGCCCTGTGTCTTCACTCCTCAGGTAGTGTCCTCGCAGGTGCCATCTTTACCTGGAGGTGTCCTGGTTCAGAGCTCTTCCCTTTCCATGAGCTTCACTTTGCCCAACTCATTGATCAGACCAGCTCGATTCCCAGCGGGTTTTGGTGGTGAATCAGCACTCGGCTGCCTACAGCTAGCTGGAATTTGTCCCGACTTCAGCTGTGTGCAGGCTGAGTACTGTTTACTCCAAATGCTTGGGACTCAGAAATGCTTCAAAGTTTTCCATTTTTCAGGGATTGGAATATTTGCACAAACATCACTAATTAAGAAATCTGCTGGGTGTGGTGGCACACGTATTAAACCCAGCCCTCTCGGCAGGCAGAGGTAGGAGGAGGATCATTGTGAGTTCAAGACTAGCCTGGGATTATAGACCAAGTTCCAGGTCAGTTGGTGCCAGACTGAGACCCTACCTTGGGTCTCTTGGTCTCTCTCTCTCCACCTCTCTCTCCAGTGAAAGAAATTGAGAGCATTAAAGCTCTGTGCACATCATTCCCAGCCAGAGTGAACAGGATAGAGAGAGCGCGAGAGAGCAGTTTCCAGTGAGCTGCCGAGAATGTGTCATCTCCCTGAATATTGATTTTAAATTTCCAGGCAGCTATGACTGGGGTTGACATAGGTCCTCTCTGGCTTTATTTTCCACAAATGCTCCATTGGGTGCCACATGCAAATGTGATGTTTGGCCACAGGTCAGGCAGCCCATCCTCATTTTGTGAACAAGCTTCTGGGAAAGTAGTTAAAATAGGATTTTGTATGTGACTGGCCATTTCATGAATTTGCATGATCTGTCGTTCCCCCCCCCCCACCCCAGATTAGGTACATTTGATAAGGCTGTTTTCTGTCAGAAGCCCAAGTCATATTTATAATTTTATTTTGTCAAAATCATCAATATAGTCTGATTTGATAGAAAACATAAATCTGCAGTTGAGGGTGTGAGTGAAGGGGAAGGGCTGCTGGGGGTGGCAGGTGTCTGCAGCCAGTGGGGACATTGCTCCCTGGGTTGGGGCTGGGGTGGCAGTCTTGAGTTTGCCCAACAGCTCTGCTAATGATGTGGCGTGTAAATAAACAGCATGTTAATGGACTTCCCAGATATGTGAGATTTAGCAGCTGCTGCGAACAGTAGTGAGCCCAAAAACAAACCATAAAGGAAGAGAGAAAGGAAGAGGAAACTGAGGACACGTGGAAGAGGGCCAGCAAGTAGGCAGGAAACAACAGAGCTGACACTTGGGGTTTTCAGTTCTCCTATCGGAATGATTGCAAATGTCATAATTCATAGATAGCCTATGTGAGACCACCCTGAAGGTGACCTAGGACAGCTGTGGTGAGAATTATCTGGTTTCTTGGGTTCTGGTTATATGCTTATATGTGAGCTAAGCAGGCATGTGTACAGAAAGTCTATGTGGGCACCCTCTCTTTTGTGGGAATTTATATCTTCTAACTTGGGAGTCTAGAGAGACGGTTCATTGGTTAAAGTGCTTGTCCGCAAAGCCCAACAACCCAGATTTGATTTTCTAGTACTCACATAAAGCCAGATGCACAATGTGGCTGTGGTGGTTTGATTCAGGTATCCTCCATAAACTTAAGTGTTCTTAATGCTAGGTTCCAAGCTGGTGGCAATTTGAGAATTAGAGACCTCTGGAGGAAGCTTATTGTTGAGGGTGAGCTTATGGGGGTTCTAGCCAGCTTCCCCTTGCCAGTGCTTGGCACACTCTCCTGTTGCTGTGGTCCACCTGACGTTGGCCAGGAGGTGATGTCTATCCTCTTCTCATGTCATCATGGAGCTTCTCCTCGAGTCTTTAAGCCAAAATAAGCCCTTTCCTTCCACAAGCTGCTTTTGCTTGTATTCTTTCTGTCAGCAATGAGAAACTAACTACAGTGGTTAAATTGGTACCAGAAGTGGGGTCATTGCTGCTAGAGGAATGTAGAAGGATTTGAAACCTTGGCCTCAGTAACTCCTTGCAGTGCTGTAAGTATAGCTTGACGGACCATTCTGGTCAGAACTGAAAGATCTGAATGCAATAAGAACTATGGACTATAAGGTTTGGTTTATGAGGGTGAGAAAGAACTTTGTTGGGACTGGTCTGAAAGCAGTTTGCCTGAGAGGCTTGCTGTGTTCTGCTGCCTGTGTCCTGAGAACTTGTGCAGGGATGCATTGTATAGAAATGGACTGGTGTGAATAGATGGAGATGGCACAGAAAGAAATGACATCTTTGGGCCAAAACTGCTGCCTGTTCAGCTGGAATTGTTTGAGAAATTACAGCCATTAAGATTGGCCAGGTGATCTGCATTGGGACAGCAGGAAGAATGGGGACTCTTTGAAGTAAGGGGCCTGAATGCTGAAGGAATGTTCTGCTCTTCAAAGTAGACTTTATTACGCCCTGGATTAACAAGTTGTTAGCCCACCTGGTACTATGGAGTATAACACATGCAGGAAAGAGAGGGTCATTAAATTTGCAACATGGTTTTGTTTTTTGGAAATGGCCATGGGCAATGTTAAGCAGGCTTGTTGGATTACCTGGCACAAGCATCTGGTGTTCATTTGCAGTGGCTGGAGGCCCTGGTGTGCCCATTCTCTCTCTTTTGTCTCTCTCCCCCTCTCTCTGTATCTGCCTCTGCTTAAAAATATATATAAAATTATTTTTTAAAGAAAAATCTATGAATTTAAAGGCTCTGCATGAGTTCTGGGTTAAAATGTGTGCATCACTAAGGCAGTGGCAACAATCTGTATCTTGTCTGCTCATCACCACATCCTTTATAAATTGGCCTCTGCTTTGTCCTTTTAGCTTCATCTATTTCTACTTGTAGGAGACACCCTATACCTCAGACAAGTGGTGTGGTTTTCTGTTGCCACAACATACGTTTCTTTCCCTCTGCTTAGAAGCTCTGTCCCATCCTCTTCCCAGTCTTCCTGTCCCTCCTTCCAAAAAGAGGGGAGCCTGCTTTCCTCTGTAGAGGGGACCCTTGAAACCCTTTGTGTTTAACCCTCTTGGGGCATCCACTCACTGTCTTTTTTATTTTTTTTAAAGATAGAGTCTTACTGTATAATCCAAGTTGGCCTGGTACTCTCTAGGTATGTAATTTAAAATGGACTCAAAGTCATAATCCTGTTTCTGCATCCTGAGTGCAGGGAGGTGTGTGTGCCGCTGTGACCTGCTGTGCTCATGTCCTTCTGTTTGTTTGTTCTCTTGTCTGTCTCTCCTCAGGAGTAAGATTCTGGCAAATTCATTTGGAACAAAATGGGCCTTTTTTCTCGGTCAACCCCAGTTTCCCCAGTTGTTCCAGTGACACTATATGAACTGAAGAAAGCTTCCTGACAAGGGGTTGAATGAGTGACAAGGGGTGAACTGCTAAGTGGAGAAGTGAGGAAAGGCGCATGGCTTTTCTCTATAGTGCCACATAGGGTTCCTCCCCTCCCGTGTCTGTGAGGCTGTAATGAGGGTGAGGGGCTGGGGATTTTTCTCATTGGGTCCCATGGTGGCTGTGTCACTGTGGACATGGCTCTGCTGACCTTCTCTGTACATAGGCCAACCTGTTTTAGCCGCATGTGGTCACTGCTTAAAGCTGACTCCAAGGAAGCCTCCCGAGCACTTTCTGGTCTTGGAGGATTTCGGATGGGTGTGTTGAGGAGTGGTGCAGTGTAAGGTCTGACAGGAATCCTCAGGAGGTTTTGACTTACAGTGGGTTGTTACTGTTGCCAGTTGATATAAGGGCGGGAGGCAGAGATGCTATCCCAGGGTTCCTGAAGTAATAGTGTAACTGCTTGTCCTTAAGTCTGGTGGGGGTGTAATGGGCCATTTTGCACCCTGATTAGGGACAGTGTAGGGACCTGAGGAGTCTAGGAGATAGGCAGGGGCTAGCTCTCTGGCTGGCCTGTGACTGCAAAGCATAGGGGAGGCAGTGGCCAGTGGATGTTGGAAGGCATGGGCCACAAAGTGGATTCCTGCTGTTAACCAGTCAGCCTGAGGCTGGACAGGAAATGGGTGCTGAAATTTTCCTTCTAACTAGCAGAAGATAGCTTCTGCGTCTCTCCCCAGTGTTCAGCTCTGCTGACAGGTAACAGGTTTCACAGGAAGCACAGGGAGCAAGGCAGAGAGAGCCCTGCCATCTACCCACTGTTCCCTAAACAGCCAGGTGTGGTGGCACACACCTGTAATCCTGGTACCCGAGTAATCCTGGTACCTGAGGGGATCCAGAATTTGAGGCTAGCCTGGGCTACACATTAAGATCCTATTAAGAAAAAAAAAACAAAAATGAGACAAATAATTTCCTACCCCTACTCATCAGAAAACCAACCAAATGAAAAGAATCCCAAGGAAGGGAAATTTCAGTTATGGTGAGGAGGGCACTGAGCTCCTATAGAAAGGGGCCTTCCCCATGCTGGGAGGTCAGGAGAGCTCCTTGGGTCAGGATGCTTGAGCTGAGGAGGGAAGAAGGGGTGAAGTCTATGGCAAAAGGCATAGCAGAAGAATGACATGACCCTTCTTTGATATGAGCAGGTTCTTTAAGGTGTTCCAGTCTGCTTCTACCTCAGTGAGGATTGTAAAAGAGATGAAAGATCCGGAACATTCTGGGGAGTTTTGCTTGCTTGTTTGTTTGAGATGGGGACTATATAGCTCTGGCTGGCCTTGAACTCACTATGCAGCCTAGGCTGGCCTTGAACTTGAGGCAGTCCTCTTGCCTCAGTCTCCCCAGTCTTAAATAATCTGGAATCATTGAATTGTGTTCCCAGCAAAGTCCTAACCTCTGTCTCTCAGAATGTGTCTCTAGGCTTTCTGCAGAGATAATCAGTATAAAATTAGATTGTTAGGATGGGTTGGAATCCATTCTTATCAGAAGGGACAGACCCAGGGAGAGGGCGCTGTGTGACAGTGAAGGTGGGACTTGAGTGACTCTTCCACAAGCCAATGAAAAGACCTGGATCTCCCAGAAGCATGAGGAGGCAATGTAGAACTCCTTAGAGACTCCTGAGGGAGCTTGATCCTACCTTGACTTTGGGCTTCTGACTGACTTCTAGAACTTTCAGAAGGCCTATTTCTGTTGTTTTATGCCACCCAGCCACTGGTTCTTTGCCACAGCAGCCCTAGGACACTCAGACACCAGGGAAGAAGAGAAGTGAAGGGTTGTGTTGAGGACTGCAGGGAGATATTTATACCCAGGCTAAGGCCTGGTCTCTGGATAGTGGCTATTGTCTCACAAGGGGAGAGAAAACAGGGCAGGTCCCATTTTTGTGGGGGGATTGGGTTTGTTTTTGTGTTTATTTTTGGAAGGTTGAGTTGGGCTGCAGCACACACAGACACACGCTGTGCTCATAGAGGCAGACATTGGTAGCCACCATCTTTCTTCACCTGTGCTCAAAGCAATGCTCTGTGTCTCCAACTCCTTCATCAGGAAGCAGCTTTAAAATGCAGGTGTGTCACAGTGACATGATGATACACTCCCTAACTGGTAAGTGACTAATCCCTAGCTCCTTTATATGGGGTCATTTTGATATCATAATAAGAGGGTACCAAGCTTCCCAGAGTGGTACAGGCCTGAGCCCAGCCCTAGTGACCTCATTTATATTCACTATATCTGCAGGGAGCCTGAAGTATAGAGGGGCATTTCACAGAGAGGATGCCCACCTCCTCAGGTCCCCTAGGCACAGTCTCAGATGAAAACAATTGTTTCTCATGGCCCACTTCGAATTCTAGACTGTTAAAAGCTCACCTTTCACGTGAACAATCAGAGACATCAGTAAGCCAAGGTGATTTCCTTTCTTTTTGTAGTCTCTGAAATTTGGGATTCTCATTTTGGTGAACCACTTGGAACAGGAATGGCCTGCTGAGGAGGGGATGTCGAGGTCAGCCTGGTCTCAGGAGCTGGCGAGGATCTTGTAGTGACAGTCGCTGGCTCTGGGGCAAGGTTCCTTGTCCTCCTTCAAGTGCCAGTATCTCCCGGTGTGATGTGGGGGATGATAGTGCCTAATTTCTACAGAGTTCTTACAGTGGCAGCTGCTTGAGGCCTCATCTGGAACTGGAAGCAGTCACAGTGCCTCTCTGGCCCACAGTATGAACTTAGTACATGGGAGTGTCTGTCCCAAGATGGGAGTCTGTCTCCTGAAGGCTGATGGCTGTTGTAATTAAAGTCTAGTTATCTGGTTCTGCACCTACTTCCCTGTGTATTTGTTTAAGGAGATGGGATGATGTGTAGCCACATTGACATGCAAATTACTATTATTCCTTTTAGTGGAGCCCCCCTTTTCTTGTGACATAAAGATCTAGGGGATCTCAGTGTGTCATGTGAATCCAAGAATAGTTCCTCTTGTGGAAAGTAGGGAGAGGACCACCTGTCTCTGTCTATGTTCCTTTTCCTTCCTTGTCCCTCAGGATGATGCCCTAGAAGGAGCCATTTGAACATCATCTGCTTGGAGCAGAAGGACTGAAACTCTACTGGAACTGAAAGAAAGGGGAGTTGTTCCAAATGTCAGAGTGGCTGTCGGGTGACAGTTAACAGCCTCGGTGGATGGGGGCTTCTTCTGGGATCAGAGTTCTCCGGAGGTCAACCCTGGTTCCCAGCCCAGCAGCCTACAACTTTACTCTTTTTCAGATTAGAGCATGCTGAACCTCAACATCTACATAATGATTTTGTAGTCTTTAAAAATATTTTTAATATTTATTTGTAAGCAGAGAGAGATAGAGAGGAGAGAGACGGACAGAAAGAATGGGTGTGCCAGGGCTTCCAGCCGCTGCAGACTCCAGATGCATGCACCTCTTTGTGCATCTGGCTTTACGTGGGTACTTGGGAATTGAATCACGGTTTAGGCTTTTCAGGCAAGCGCCTTAATTGCTAAGTCATCTTTCCAGCCCTGATTTTGTATTCATGATGATGGTGATTATGTCTCCTTCTCCTGAGTTAGAGGCCATGATGTAGCTTTCTGCCCGTGTTGTATTCTCTAACCTAGACAGAAACACTGGCTGGGAAGCTCCCTGAAGGAGGGTCCTCCTCATGAAGTTCAAGTGCCTCCCCCGTAGAGGACGAACCAGTTCTGTTTGCATGGAACTGGCTCTTCTGTGCATTTTCTATTATTGTCCTGAATAGACGTCTTCTTGTAAAGTTTCCCCCTAGAACATTTATTTTGTGTTGTTATTTGAAAGACAATAATTGGGTTTCTGTCACATTCTTTGGGAAACTATCTTAGCTATGCAGCCTGTTCACTCACACCCAGCCAGAGAATTCATATTCTTTTACCCATATGCTCACAGAAGATAACACTAAAATAACTTGTTTGGATTACTGGTATTAAAATGACAAAATATGTCCCCCAAAATCAAATTGGTAGGGTACTATAGATTTAAATTCCACCTGGAGTAGGAGGCATTATTTCTGAGAACAATGTCCTTCCTTTCTTCCTTCCTTATTTTCCTTCCTTCCTTCCTTCCTTCCTTCCTTCCTTCCTTCCTTCCTTCCTTCCTTCCTTCCTTCCTTCC
>PVHP010035537.1:0-18446 GCA_004024765.1 Zapus hudsonius
TATTCAATATTCCCTCAAACTGGAAGCAAGCAAGATGTACCTTAGTAGATGAATGGATAAATGAACTGTGGAATATCCAAAGAATGAAACATTATTCAGGGACAAAGGAAAATGAGGTATCAAGCCAGAGAAGACATGAAGAAATTCTAAGGTCCACCCAACAAGGAGAAAAGCCAATTTGAAAAGGTCATGTATTGCAAGCCTCCAACTCTATGGCATTCTGGAAAAAGCAAAACTGTGGAGACAATAAAAACAGCAGTGGTTACTAGGGGCCAAGATGGAGGAATAAATTGGCCGAACACAGAATTTCAGGGCAAAGAAAACATTCCGTTTTGATACTGCAACGTGCGATTCATGTCACCTTATATATTTGTCACAGTGTGACGTCACTATGCTGACATCACAGGGATGACATCCCATTGTGACACTATGATGGCATCACATCATGGTAGATGTCTTCTCTACCATGTCAGTTTATCATTGACAGCATTGCCCAGCTATTTCCTGGCAACATATCACCCTGCATTTAAAAGCCCGGATGATCGACTCAGAACTATAGAATGGCTCCCCTGCCCGTGTGTCTTTGCTCACTCTATCCCCATGCTCATAAAACCAAGATCCCCCTGAAAAACATGAGGCCACAGAGAACCCAGCCGTTCCTGGTATGTATGGACTGACTACCAGAATGAATGAAAGCAGTGACCACTCACTACAGAAGCAAAGTGTCAACTACAAATAATCCCAAGAGTATCACTCTGGCTACTGTCACTGTCTACTATCAGAGCCCATGATCTCATCAATGCAATTTAAAAGACATTCCTAAATACTATGAATTTCAAACCATTGAAAATTCTAGCATGATCTCCTTAATGAAACCTACTTTTGTCTTCTCAGCAAGGCTCAGGTGTTAACAGCCCCATAGTATTTGAATACTGTTTTCAGCCATTTTCTGAAGTTGGATACCTCTGTGTGTGGGGGGGGGGGAGAGACAGAGAAAGGGGAGTTGTTACTTAGCTCACGGTTCTGAGGGTTCAGTACCATGGACAGCATCAGCTTGCGGGTAGTGAAAATCTCATGGTGGATAGATAGTATCACAACACCCAGCACATGTGAGAGGGAATGATCACAATGTGAGACAGGAAGCCAGAGAGGCTGGAGAGGGCCCAGGCCTGTTCCTTTGTAACAGTGAACTTGGAGGACCGCCTCAGTCTCCTCTGTGAGCATGGCCCATAGGATCTAAAGGCCTCCAGTGAGCCTCCCCTCCCTATCACCGCAAGCAGGGACCAGTCTTCCGACACAGAGGCCCTGGGGGACAGACGCAAACGATATCCAAACCATAGCAACTCACTCAGGTTTTGTTGTTTCTTTGTACCTACATTTTGCATTTTTATGAAATGATTGAGAAAGTAATAGACTAAGGAAAAGATATGCATGAAGAGAGGCTTTAAAATGTGCTTCTTAAAAGTAAATCTCAGCCAGGTGTGGTGGTGCACGCCTTTAATCCCAGCACTGGGAGGCAGAGGTAGAAGGATCACCATGAGTTCAAGGCCACCCTGAGACTACATAGTGAATTCGAGGTCAGCCTGGACTAGAGTGAGACCCTACCTCAAAAAAAAAAAAGTAAATCTCGCTCAACTCTAATGATTGGAAGAGAACTAGAGAAAAGAAACTGCAGCTGAGCTGCCCAGTGGTCTTGAAGAAGGTTGGTGACAGGGCCATGAAGATTGGCTTCTGCTTTCCCTCCTCTGTGCACCTGTGTGTGAAACTTTTTCTCTGGAGAGACTCAAGTACATATCCAGATAGGGCACAGATGACAGACCAAAGCACGATTGCATAAAACCCAGTTTTGGTGGGCCAATGAGTTTATTGGGTTTACTTACAGATAGTGAGTTGCCTACAAGAGTGTGAAGACCCCAAAGCAGACATCACACCATAAAGTCAAATCCAATGGATTTGGGATGGATGACAGCCTTCCCATAGCTGCTAAGTTAGGGTCACAATCCCTTGACCTTCCACGCTCAGTACACTTCATCTCCTCTGAGGTCTCGAGATCTGGGCATTTCTGCATACAGCTGTCACGGGGGCACCCCAGATCTTGGGCGAGGGTCTGCCGATCTTCCTCAGGCCCCTTCTTTTATGGAGGGAATGTCAACAGCCCCAATCTCCACACTCTCATGAGTGGTCTGAGCTGCCTCTGATAAAGCTGAGTATAGGTTTTCTCAAAGGCCAGCTCACACAACACTGGCCTGAGCCTGCCCCTCAGCAGTGGCTTGCCACTTTGATAACTTTTCAAGGTTCATCTCTCCCAGACTTGACCAGACTTGAGGGATTTGCTATACAACAGCACCATGTGAACTTATTTCCCTTTTCCTATGAGTTTAGAGCACATAATATTAGAAGATCTTCTCCACAAAGATGGAAGTGAGTAGATTTTTATGAGAGACTAGGTTCAAAGAAATAGAAATAGAACTTCACAATAGTATTTTCAAAATCAATTTAAAGTGACTATCTTAAATTGTACCCATGGGAGGTTTTCATACATGATAAGAAGGCAAAATAATCCTGGAAAGAATGCTGGAGGACTCTAAGGACATAGGTCAGGTGCCTTCACTCTGGCTCTACCCTTCAACCCTGGTCAGGTGCCGGAAATTTACCCTCCCTGACTCGGGTTTCCTCTCCTGGAAATGGGGGCGTTGGCCCTCAGATAATTTTATTTTTGAAAGTCTACAATTTCATGAATAATCAATCAAAACTGTGAACTAGATTATCTATAACAGTGTTCTTCAAAAGAAATATGATGCAAGCCACAGATATAATTTAAATATTTCTACTGGCCACACTAAAAAACTTTTTAAAATAAAAAAGTAGTAGTACATTTTATTTAACCTATGACATAGCTAAAAGTTATTTCACTATGTAGTAAGCATAAAACATTGTGAATAATGAATCATTGAATGAATGAATAATGCATAACTTTCAAAAAAAATTTTGTATGAAGGCCTGGAAATTGATGTGTACTTTACAATTATAGCACAGCTCTGTCTTGACTCACCGTCTCTCAAACTACACCTGGCTAGTGTCCAGTATGCTGGATGGGACACACCTATAAGTCACCTTCATCCGTGATCACCTGTGGTAATGGTCTGCAAGCATTCCAACTCTGTACAAGGCATCTCTCAAAGACAATACTGCACAGTGAGGTACAGACACCCCTTTTCAAGATGGGGAGTAGCTGTTCCCTCACCTCCCTGGTTCCTATCTCTATGATGCACTGATTGGTTCCAACCCAGCTGTGTCCCCTGCTGTCCATGTTTCCCAAGACAGGCTCTGTCATGGTTTGATCCAGGTGTCCCCCCACAAACAAATAAATGTGTTCTGGGTAAATGATCCTCAACTGATGGCAGTTTGGGTTTTACAACCTCGATGAAGCTGTGTTGTTGGGAGCGGGCTTATGGGGGTATAAGCCAGCTTCCCATTGCCAGTATTTGGCACACCTTCCTGCTGCTATTTCCAGTGCTGTGGCAGAGGTGATGTCCACCCCTCTACTCATGCCATCGTCTTCCCTGACAGGATGGAGTCTCCCCTCGAGTCCATAAGCCAAATAAACCCATTCCTCCACAAGCCACTTTTTCTTGGGTTCTTTCTGCGCAGCAACTAGAAAGCTGACCGCAACAGGCTCTAACTCTGAATTTTATTTACGATCTTCCTTAAGGCCCTGTGTTTGCACCCAGCCCATTCTGTTCTCATCTACCTGCCTGTGCTATTGTGACCCTTCCAGAATCTGCCCAAACCCTATGATCAGAAAATGAAACTGGCAGAGGTGAACAGAACTGAAGAGTTGCATTCCCAAGCCCCTAGGAAGGGCAGCAAGGAAAACTAACGTAGAGTTGATCCAGAAAATGAATTTCCATTTTTTTCCAGCACAAATGAACAGCAGGATTGTAGGGACAGTGTGGGCTGGTGATGCAGTGCACACGGACCCCTCGTAAGTGCTGGCCAGGCACTCCCTCAGCTCAGCTGCAGAGCAGGTCTCCTGAGAGTCCACAGGAAAGATGCTGATTTGCTATCCATAAGTAACTACTGCTGTTTAAAGGCAAAAATTCTGTGGTTTTAAAATCAAGTAATGCTTGTTCAATGCGTTCGGATAAAGTAAAAAGAAAACAGAAGAGAGTCTTAAATAGGGATAATCATTATGTTGCTAAAAATAGCTAGTAAGAACCCTGATCCCTTGGGACACTATCTGGACACAGCATATAATGACAGGCTGTCTCCTTCGAAGATGAACGAGTGCTTCCCTCCGCTCCAATCAGGGTACCAGGGCCATGCAAACAGCAACCACCTTTGAACTTAGTGTCTACAATGAGATCCCAAATGTCAGAAGTTCTCGCTCCATGTTTACCCTCATTTTCAAGACAATCAACCTGAGTACTAGGCTTAAAACATTTACACTATTTTAAATATTTTTTTAAATATTTTATTTATTCATTTTCAGGCAGAGAGAGAGAATGAGAGAAAGAGAGAGAGGAAGCCAGGGCTGCCTTCTTGTACATCTGGCTTATGTGGGTACTGGGGAATTGAAGCCAGGGCCTTAGGCACTGGAAGCTAGTGCCTTATCCGCTGAGCCAGCTCTTCAGCCCCACACTATTTTAAATATTGAATTTAAATATGAAATCCCGGGATGTTGGTGCTGTGTGTGGCTAACAGTATCTCAGGCAGCAGAAGAGGAGGAAGGAGCACTCACGGGCTCCCGAAATGTCTGAAATGAGCTTGAGCGGGTACCTGCCAGTAGAAAACTTCCTTTCAAATGCAAAAATGTCTGACTCAGTATTAGTGAGGATGAAATATGATGGCATAACCAATTATGGCTTTGCAGAGAGGCAGGCAGGAAGGTAAGAGGTGACCCTCCCAAGCAAGCGCATAGCATCTGTGCATGGCCACAACCTGGCATGGTGTCCACTCCACCAACAATGCTGGCGAGTGGACACTGTGCATGTGTACTCTCTTTGGGTTGCTTTGGTTTGTTAGGTTGAATTGTGGTTTGTTGAGACAAGGTCTCACTGTGTTGCCCAGCTTGGCACCTGCCTCAGTCTCCCAAATCACCACCTCGCTGGCTTTATTCTCCCTGACACTTGAAAGCACATAGGCAGAACTATGCCCCCTCAGTGGGTACCACCACAGGCTCTCCCCTGCCCTGGAGCAGATTCTGTTTTGCGTCTGCCCTTGACAATGATAAGAAGAAACTCCCAGGGCAGAAACGTGAGATCACATTTATTTTTAGCCTTTCTTTAATGGTTGTTACATTTGCTCTGAGCACTTTTACCGGCCTAAAAGGATGTAAATAACATCTTGTCTTGGCGTGGTATTGACTAGAGATTATATTTAGCAAATGTGAAACCCAAGGGCCGACTGAGGGCAGAGACCCCTCCCTATAGACAGGGTATGCACACCCTCTCAGAAGGTTTAAGAGCTTTTTTAGAGAGTAATTTTAATTTAATCCATTTGTCTGGCTGGCACCTCTGTCAGATAAGAATTTAAGATAAAGCTCCCATTGTAAAAGTGTTATCAATTATTAAAGAACTAAAGCCATCAAATTAGGTACACAGTGGCCACCTGTAGGCAAAAGGCAAGACTTTTTTCAACAGAAGGTGATAACTTTCAGAGACACTAGAGAATGGCCAGTCTAGGATCCGAGTGTGATTTCTGTCGTCATAACCACCTGGACATGATTCTACATAGTCATCTCCTGGGTGGACCATCGTTAGATTTAGAGAAAATAATGAGAAAAATGTGAACGTGTTATCTCTTCCGCTGTGACTTAGAATAAACATCCAGGTAAGGGAGTTGGCTTTGAGGGTGATGGGCAACATGAGAACCAAGTGACATATTATTTGTGTTAATTTGATCATGTATCAAATAATTAATTAATGCGCTTCTATTCCTGCTACATGCACACACTACCACAAGCTCTTGGAATGAAAATACTTTCTTTTCATTCTCATCTGTAAACAAGTAAAGTGAGGGGAAAAAAGTCAGATGGGTAGCAAATGACAATGTCAAAGTTTGAATCTGTTCTCTAAACCTAGAGTCTGCTATTCTGTTATTTTTTGTGGTAGGGTCTCACTCTAGCCCAGGCTGACCTGGAACTCACTATGTAGCCACAGGCTGGCCTCAAACTCACATCGATCCTCCTACCTCTGCCTCCCAAGTGCTGGGACTAAAGGCGTGCACCACCACGTCTGTTATTCTAACCTCCACCTGTCCAAACATAATGCAGACCTGTGGACTCAATCCAGATGACCGTGTACAGAGTTCAGTCAAGTCTTTATTTACCGAGTACCCAACAGGATAGATAATACATAAAAAGGAAGCAAGGGGAATTAGACCCATGAAAACATGCGGGATGGATGAATGAACCCATTCTGTTTGGATAAGATTTGATATTAAACTAGAATAGTTCCATGAGGAAAACGACTGGCCTCGGAAATTGGTTGGCCTTGCTGGAAATTAAAAGAAAACAGAGCTTTACTGTGTTGTTTTTCTCATCTGTGAAATGAAGGGATCAAAGCAAACCACCCAGCTCTCACATTGGAGCCCCAGTAACTACAGATGTCCTAATTCTCCTCCTTTAAAACTTGAGGCAGGCTGGTACAGAAAACTGGGTTCACTTAGGAACACATTTACAAGCAAAACCAAAAATACTCTAATGGCCACACAAGGAAAGGAGAGACAGAGTAGGTGTAAGATTCCAAGCAGAATTCCAGGGGCAGTTTCTGGAGGATGTGCAGCCATCGGGTCTTGTATTTCATCTGTGTGCTTACTTAAGCCAGCCTGCTCTTAAGTGCTAATCTTTAATGAAGCCAAATTCAGAACTTTGATAAGGAAGAAGCTTTTCCCTTAGACAGCCCAGAATCTATAACCCATAGAACATAACTCCCCCTTCCTTTCTGTCCTTGGTCCCCGTGGCCCTCTCCTAACACACCTGCCTCTTCCCTGTCCAACCAGAGCCTTGCCTTAAGAAGATTTGGGAACACGTGCAGTGAGCCTAGACCACTATCCGTCTTCTTCTCCAGCACCTGGGACAGTGCCTGACACACAGTAGGTGATCGATGAATATCTGTGAAATCAATGACTGCTATAATTGGTCATAGTAGTAGACTGTAGTTCTCCAGGAAAAGGAGGACAAAGCACACACACCACCACCACCATCACCAGTCTTTGGATCCCCGTAATTTGGTTAAGATCTTTGGGACAGGAAGAAGTGACAAAATATGAAATCCATGTTAAGACAGGAGTCAAAGATGTCTCTGGCCAGAAACAGTAGTTTCAGAATTGTTTTACTAAGCAGATGCTGCTGGGCACTGGATCTTGAAGGGACTGAACAATAGTTCTCTCACTGGTAGTGCACACAAAAGTGAGGAGCAGTAGACTTCACTGAAAACCAGTTCATGATTGTCAGTCCCTTGTCCAGGTTTCCACACTATCCTGACCTCCCTCTGGCCCATCCATGTTGTAAATGATCTAACACTAGCACCTAGGATTCATTACCCCCCCCATCAAACAGACCCCTGGGTATCCCCACCTCTTCAAATATTCCTGAACCTTCTTCCCTCAACTGCTTTCCTCTGACCCATGCTCCTTCCTGCTACTCAAAGTAGTAATTTCCTAAAAACCCTTGACTCTGACATTCAAACCATCCACCTCAGACTGTAAGGTCGTACTTAAAGCATCCTCACTTGAACTCACCTTTTCCTCCAGCTACCATTCCATTTGCTTCTCCCCCCATTCTCTGCAAAATTTTACCCGAAAAGGTTTTGTGGGCTTGCTTCCTGTACCCCTTTACCACACCGCTACACAACAGCAGTCCTTCCTTCCAAGGTCACCAATGATCTCCCAGCAGCAGTGCCAAGCCTCATGGTTCTGGAGTTCTTGGCGGCATTCCTGTCTCACTGGCACTCCATGCACCCAGTCTGTCAAAGCCCTCTCTAGCCATCATTTCAGGTGCTTTCTGTTGCATCTAATTCCCTCAACTTTGAAACAACGGAGTGCTCAGAACTTCTTCACGACCCCTCTTTTCTAGGTACACCTGCACACACTGGTGGTTGGGACTGGTGAATTTCAGAGATCAAGGCTTGAAGCTAGGAGCCAAAGAACATGAGCTCTTTCAGGAGAGGCCCTGAATATCTATCTGCAGGACAGTAACCCCAGGAGACATCCTGCAGAGCATTCTCAATTTAGAATGGCCTGGAACTCTACCTTGGACTCCAGGACCATAAGCCCGACTGTCTACTAAACATCGCCATTAGACTCTCTAGTGGCCATCTCAGAGACAATATGGTCAAAACATACTCCTCAGCCCTTTCAGAACAGGTCCCTGCGCAGTTCTCTCCATGTGGGGACAAGCGCACCCGTCCAGTCCCTTGAGGCCACATCCTTCCAAGCCCCATAGCCATGGATGCACCTTGGAAACCACAGAGGCTGCTCAAACTTCTCTCTCTGCTCCCACCTTGTCACACCTGGTAACTGCCCTTCCCAACTGCCTCTCTGTTGCCCCAGGGACCCCCCACCCCCACCTTCTGGTCTTGACCCGCCCTTGATCCTTCCTCGAAATGAATGCAGCAAACAGTTCTGAAATTACTCAAGTTTAACGAACACTGGATGAAATCAACTAATAAATAAGCTTACTCTCTCTCACACACGGCTCAAATATTAAACTCAAATATGAAAATATTTTTAAAAGTCGTTTGCTTTTTTTTTAATGTCCCTATTTTCTCAAACCAAACAACACACTTGTCAAGTGACCCTGCCAGATCCAAGTTCAAATTCTGAGCCTTCTTCATCAAAGATCTACCGACATACTCTGTGCAGAGTCCTGAAATCAAATCGCTTTGAAGGCTAGGGATTCTCCCAAGCACAGAACTGCCATTCTACATGCGTGTTGCATAACGAGCATCTCGGTGAGCGGCTGGGGACGCTGCGTTTCAAATCCCACCCCCAAGGCGCCGGCCCGCGGGTGTGCGCGCGTGTGGGTGCGGCTGTCTCCGGGCGGTGACCCTCTGTTTCTCTGGGATCTCTGCCAGCTTGGGAGGCCAGATGCTCCCTGCGGAGCGCTAACCCTGCCCATCGCGACAGAAAACTGCTTTGGGGGGGGGGGGGTCTCTTCCATCATCCGCATCAGCGCGCAGGGGCGCGTGGACCTGAGCGCGCACACTCTCCCTCCTCTCTCACACACGCACATGCACGCGCGCACACACGCACACACACACACACGAATGCACCCCTGCGCCGGGGCTGGCGGGAGGGGTCTCAGTGCCGCCGCCCCAGGCCTGGGCGCGCGCGGGGCCCGGTGGCCCGGCAGGTGCCATGGCGCGGGTCCCCGGGGCGGCAGGGCGTGGCGCCCGCGGATCCCGCAGCCCGGATCCTGGGGGAAGCGGCCGAGCGAAGGCGGGACAGCGTCACCGAACCACGGCCCACCCTCCCGGGCCTCCCCGCTCACCCACGGACGAGCCGATCCGCGCCCTCCGCGTCAGGGACATCTTAAGAGCCTTGTCCAGGCCGGCGCCGTTCAGCATCGCGCCGGGGTGGAGGGCTCGGCGGCCCGGGGCGGGCGGCGGAGGCGGCCAGCGTGCGGGGATGGACGCAGGGGTCGCGGCGCCAGGGCCATGGGCGAGCGGACGGCGCTGCGCGGTGCTGCGCTTCGGGGACGCGGAGCCCGAGCCGAGCCCGCGACGCCCCAGGCTGCGCCGGCCGCGCCTCCCGCCGCAGCGGCCAATGCGGCAGCGCCCGGGGAGCCGGCGAGCGAGCGGGGCGGGGGCCGAGCTCTGCGGGAGACGCCGGGGCCCCGCACCGCGATCGGCTCCCTCGTTTACCTGCCGGCCGCTGGTCTGAGCACCGAGTGCGGGCGGGAGGTCCTGGGCACCCCGCTCCCCTGCGTTTCTGTGCATTCGTGACCAGCCTGGTGGGGTCCGCGTGGGGGTCCGCGGAACCTGGATTTCCAAGCTGTCTGCTGTGTGTGGCCTGAGATTCGGGGGAGTCGTGGCTGTGCAGCCCCTGCCCCACCACCCCAATTTTAACCAGGGGCTTGGTACCTTGGAGAACACCCTCAGAGGGGTTCCCAGCAGCCACACACATCCACGCCTACAGGTAAGTGGCCCAAGGTCACTCAGCCTGTTTGTTTGATTTCACCTGTCATTTTACTTCTCGCTTAATATTTAAACTGTGCTTGGTTCTTCGATGAACAGTTGTGGGTGGGGGCCACATCTTGGTCATATCTGAAGAAATCCTAATCGTAAAAACAAAAACAAACAATGACACCTCAATTCAGATACTGTATTTACTGATCATTGCCTTTCGTTTTACATAAAGCACACACATCAATGTTTCTGCAAGAAATTAGTCTTTAGCAGGAAATTGAAAGGGGGAAAGGTGTTGAGGTGAGCTTTGGGGTGGGGAGTGGGAGTTTCCTCGGGAAGTATTCAAAGCTGCGCAGGGGTGATCTTGAAGCAAGCATTGATATTCTAGCCCCAAACCTGTCAAAAATGGGTCACTAATGACTTAGTAAACTTTCTATAATCCTCTGAGAAAAAGAAGCAAAATAGAGAAAGACTTGAAGTGAAAATATATTTTAGCCCCAAACTTTAATAGAAAAAAAAACATAATTAGATGAGAGCAAAAAGAATAACAATGCTTATTTTTAATATGGTGGTGCACACCTTTAATCCTAGCACGTGGGAGGCAGGGGTAGGAGGAAAAACTTGAGTTTGAGGCCACCCTAAGACTACATAGTGATAATCCTGTCTCTTTCTCTCACACATGACCTAGAAGAAGGACCTCTGACTCTCTAGGGACCTGTATGGTCTCCCCAGCCCCACACCACAGCCTGCAAAGAAAAGAAGAACCTTATATAAAGTCTCCCACTATACCTTAATATCTTGCTGTCTATGGTTTTAATTATTTAACTTTGTAGACAAGAATTTGGGTACTCAAATTTTGGGGTGTACTGGAATTTTTGCTGGGTATTATCTGCATTCTAATCCTCAGCTCAGCCCACTACACTTTGGCTTTCGGCACAAACTTCAATTGGAGAGCATTAGCCTCTCTAGTCCAACCCATCTGGGCCAAAAGGCCCCATTGATCTCAGAATCCAGCAAGGAGAAGACAGATTTGAGGTGTGAGTCCGCACCTTCCACCTCACTTTCTGTGGCAGGGCTCCTCACTAGGCTGGCTGGTCCTGATGCTTCTAGGAAATTCTCCTGTCTTCACCTCCCATCTCACCATGGGTGTGCTGGAATGACTGAAGCCTGCTTGATGGGGGCTTTGGGGACCCTAACTCAGTTACCCTTTAACCACTGAGCAATCTCTCCAATCCCAAAAATAATTCTTACCACCATGACTGTGGAGGTTCCAGGGTCAGCAACAGAGAAGCAGCTTAGAGGAAGAGGCCTTAGGAGACTGTCCCAAGGAGAGGTCACCCAAGCCCAGACACTGTGGCCTGACTGATGTCACTAACTAAGCCAGAGCAACCCTTTTGTCCTTGGAGAAGAAGTGGAGGGAAAGAGGAAATTCTTCCCTCCCTGACCGCCAACAGTATCCATGTCCTCACTATTCTGAATGCTCTCAGGTGATGAGTTCAGCCAGAGGGAAGACTCCACCCTTGGGCGCTGAGCCTGTGGCTCCTTTTGGTTTTCAAGTTCTTCCTGCTACCATGTTAACGTTCTTCCCATTTCACCTTGAGCCCTCATTCAGTCTTTATGGTCCTATGGTGCTGGCATCCTGCACCCTTCTCAAGATGTGTTATTTAGGGGGTTTTGGCAGAGCAAGGGATCGAACCCAGAGCCTCACACATGTCAGGTCATCATTGACCTAACTCCCCAGCCAGTAAGTTACTTCACATAAATGATGATGTCACGCCACCCTTTGAACCTTTTCTTCAAATAGAAGGACTCCGTTTCTTTGTTTTATTTGTTTTGTGCTGGTTTTCAGTGCTGGACATTAACCTAGAGCCTCAGACATGCTAGCCAAGCCCAACCACTGAGCTACACACCTCCAACGCTACCATCATATCTTTTAAAAATGTTTATGTGGATGTGGATTTTTTATACGTGTTTTTAAAGAAACAGCATCTATATGGCATGTTTAAAAGTATAGATAAACACACAGCAACCAACTCTGCATTTTGGAAACAGCACGTGAGCCCATTGGAGGGCACGGGAACCCATCCTGAATCACTTCCCTCTCTTATCTGCAGAGCCTCTTATTCTTTCTTTGCAGGGCCTCTTTCCTCTCGTTATTATTTACAGACTGACAAACTAAGAAGCAACCTGATGGCATTGGGCAAAGGGCTGGGAGGGAAGTTGGCATGCAATGCCACCTCTACCACATTCGGATTGCAAAGGCAGTCAGAAAGACCCAGCCAGTGCAAGCAGGAGGAAGGACAGTAGCAAGGTTCTAGAAGAGCATGGGAACTGGGAGGCATTGCTGCAGCCATTTGTGAAATACAATTCATCAGAACTAGCAAGAAGCAAGTTTGATTTTAATACTGGTGATAATCATACCCTAGTCTCATAATATGCTTGGAGAAGTGAGAGTCAAGCAAGACCTCCACATTGAATGCAAGGCTTTATATATTATAATATATATATTAATATATATATATATTACAGCTTCTACTCAACAAAAACTAGTGCCAAGAAAGAGAAAGAGGCAGGGGCTGAGGATATGGCTCCACATTTGATGTCAGCTGCTGCTCAAGCATGAGAGCCTGAAAGGGTTCCTCAGCACCCACGTAATCAGCTGGATGTGACCATGCAGGCCTATAACTAATCCTGTGAGGAGCAGAGGCTGGAGAATCACTGGAGTTCACTGGTCAGCCAGTCTGGATGAAAATGGCATCTCTGGATTCATTAAGCAACCCCGTCTCTGAGAACCAAAATCCATCACCATGACAAGAAAAGATAGCTGACTCCATAACATGAGATGAGCCACCTCTGACACATCAACCAGGGTCCAGGGAAAAGCACAGTTAAGCATGAGTGCTGCTCTCACAGCCAGCCTGACAACCAGTGCCAGGCTGATAGTGATAGACTATGAGGACACACAAAACTCATCAAAGCAGAAATCCAGAAGGGAGACTTATAACCCACCTGCCAAGGCCCAGGGAACATTGCAGAAGAGGGGGCGAAAAGATTGTAAGAGCCACAGGGTACAACTGAGTGTCCAGAGGCATTGTTCCCCCCACAATAACTGACTGCTGCTCTCTGAATTCATAACCCATGAATAACCCCACTGAGGAGGGGGAGGGGGAGGAGAAGATTGGGACCAACACATACCATAAAGTTTCTAACTAATAAAAAATTACAATTAAATCAAGAAAAAACATGGGTGAGTGATAGAGGAGGACACACGACATTCTCCTTGGGGCTCACACATCTGCCCACACACTCGTGTATATAGTAGAGACATGCCATGCCACAAATACTACACACATGCAAAAAATATATAAATGAAGAAATTCTGAAACAAAATTGAAAAAGAAAAAGAAGAGGCAAGCCATAGGCTCGAGGGACATTCACAAGGCAGACATGGAAGGACTTGGGTCCGGAATATCAAAATAACTTCTGAGAAAACAGTCAAAAGACCTGAACACAGACATGTCAAATGAAGATAAAGTAATGGTCCACAGTCACATAGAAAGTGTGCAAGGTCATCAGTCATCATAAAAATTAAAATAATATTCTCTTACGTCATGTCAAAATAAAAAGATTTATTCCACATATTGCAGATGTTGACCAACCAGAATGCCTGTATCACTAATGGCGACATAAGTTGCTAGGACCACTTTTAAAAACTTGTGGTTTCTCTGAATATAAATATCTGCTTTTGTCCTATGACTCAGCAATTCTACTTCTAGACATTTGTCCAACAGAAAAGAACATGCATTTCTAAAAATAAAAATAAAAAAGAATGTTAATAGTTTTATTCATAATACCCCAAACTCAAATATCCATCAGCTGGCAAATGGGTTGTGGTATTGAAATATCCTCGAATTGAAATATCCCTTTTGGATGGAGAAGGGAGTCAAGAGGTCAACAAATCTGGGAAAAGGTAATGACTCCTCCTCTGTAAGGTCATATAAAGGTTAAAGGACAGCTTGGGAGGAGACTCTCCTGCCCACCTGCTTGAAAGCTGTGGAGCGAGCTTGGGAGATGCTGTCCTCACCTACGCTGACACTGATGGGGGTCTTCAAGTCACCGATCCGCCCCTCACCCTGCTCTATGAGGGACCCCAATCAACTCATTGGTTCATAAAAACTGGTTTTGGTGCAATTGTGCTTTGGTCTGTTGTCTGGGCCCTAGCTGGGGTGAGTAAACATGTGTTCCATCTCCCCAGGAAAAAGGTTTCATAAGACTTGGAGTAAAGAACATCAATGATCCTAGAAATTCATTCAGTTGGAAAAGTGATACAAAGGCACAGAGTGATTCCATTCAACTGTGATTTAGGAAAAAGCAAGTTCTTAGGGTCAAATTGTGGAGTTTGAGTGGAGGTGGAACTCGGGGAAACTTTTACAGGTGATGGAAACTTTTGTTTGTTGACAAAGGATGGATATTAAGTATATGTTAAGACTACCAATTGCATAGTTAAGAGGTATACATTTCTCTGCAAATTACATTTTGATCTTTAAAATATTAATAAGAGATCATTTCAAAAATTTTTATTTATTTATTGTATGGGCACACCAGTCTCTTGCCCCTGCAAGCAAACTTCAGGTATATGTACCACTTTTGTTTTTTGTTTGTTTGTTTGTTTATTGTTTTGTTTTTTGTTTTTCAAGGTAGGGTCTCACTCTAGCCCAGGCTGACCTGGAATTCACTATGTAGTCTCAGGGTGGCCTCGAACTCATGGCGATCCTCCTACCTCTGCCTCCCGAGTGCTGGGATTAAAGGCGTGTGCCACCACGCCTGGTTTATGTACCACTTTTGAATCAGGCTTTATGTGGGTGCTAGGGAATTGAACCTGGGTCCACAGTGTTTGCAAGCAAGTGCCTTTAACTACTGAGCCATCTTCCCAGCCTCCAAAGAAATAAATTTTGAGATGCTTGTATTAAAGTATTCATAATGTTAATTATAGTGGAGAAATTTGGAAAATGTGCCCAGTAGACAGGAGGGTGTGTGTGATGGTTAAGTTTTGATGTCAGCTTGACCTTTCAAGTAATCTTGGGTGGGTCTCTGAGGATGTTCACAGGAAGGCAGCCTCTCAGCAAGGGGCAGGATGTAAGGAAGCTCAAAGGATCTAGAAGCAAACATCCTTTCCTGTGTGGGCAGTGCAGGAAGGAAATTCCAGAGGCTCAGGAAGCCATCAAGTCTGGGATAGAATTGCAAGACCCCACCCTAGGGCTATATAAATGGGAAGGAATTCTCTCCTCGACCCTCCTGCCTGTTTCCTGTTCTGTGTGTATGGTGTTGGTGATGGGTTTCTCTCTCTGCTCAGACCTGTGGAAAAGGACCAGCCTCTTTCACTTTTATGGGACTTCCCCTGGATCTGTAACCTGAATAAATCATTTCCTCCCATAAACTGTGCCTGGTTTGAAGATTCATCCAGTGGCGTGTGGCTGACTACGACAGCATGTGAATAAATTAAATTTCCCTCTAAAAGAACCTTGAGTCTCGTTTTTAACTAATTTTTAAGTTAACATATCGAGTGATGGGTTTCATTATGACATTTTCATGCATAAATGTCATACTTGATTCCATTCATCCTCCTTTCTCACCACCTTCCTCCATCCCCTCATCCTTTCTTGCTGGTCCATTTCTTCCCCCCCAAATAATCCTCCTTTCTGCTTCTACAGCACACGTATTCTGTTGTCCTCTCCTTCAGCCTTCTCCCTTCCCTCCAGGTCTTTCCTTCTCATGATCCCTTCTGCTTTCATGACCTGCACACACAGATAAATCTCCATGCAGATTCTTCACATGAGAGAAAATAGTGCAGTATTGTCTTCCTGAGCCTGACTTGTTTACTTAACATAATGAGCTCCAGGCTCTTTTTTTTTTTTTTGCTGAAAATGTCATGACTTCATTTTACTTCACAGCTGAAAAGAATTCCATTGTATATATACATATTCTCTTTTTCTACTTGTCTGTTGATGGACAGGTAGCTGATTCCATTTCCTGACTGTTGTGAGCAGTGCAGCAATAAATATGACTCTTTCAAGTGTCTCTAATGACTTGAGAGTCTCTCATGTCATCGCCAAATGCAGCTCCTGCAAAGAGCTGGGAGGATGTGTCTCATGCCTTTAGTCCCAGCACTCAGGAGGCTGAGGTAGGAGGATCACCTAGGGTTGCTGTGAGTTCAAAGCCCACCTGGGGAGACACGGTAAGTTCTAGGTCAACCTAGAGAGTGAGACCCTACCTCAAAAACAAGTACAATAAATAAATAAAGTGGCCCTCCTCAACCTTTGGCTAGCATGATGAGCTACTGTGAATCTCTGTTTGTAATCAGCCTTGTGTCGTTAATGACAGAAGCGTAGTAGGTTTGCCAATAGAAATGGGGAGGAAATGAGATGTCAAAATAAGAGTAAAGGGCAAACACACACAGCCACTATGCAAAGCAGTATGGAGACTCCTGCAAAGGCTGAAATGGATCTACCATTAGACCCAGCTATCCCACTCCTAGGCATGTGCCCTAAAAACTCCACTCTTTCCTACAGAGACACTTGCTCAGCCATATTTGTTGCTGCTCTATTCATAGTAGCTAAGAACTGGAATTCGCCCAGATGCCCATGAAGGGATAAATGGTTAATAAAGATGTGGCATATAAACACAATGGGATTCTACTCAGTGGTAAGGAAAATGAAATAATGAAATTTTCAGGAAAATAGATGGCTTGGAAAAAAATCATACTAAGCAAAGTCATACAAGCACAGAAAGACAAACACGCATGTTCTCCCTCCTGTGTAAGTTCCTAACTTGGTTGCGTGTAAGTGGTAGAAAGTGGAGGAGTATGGGCAGGGAACTAGAATGAAGCTCGGAGAAGGTGAAAACAGGAGGAAGAGAGGAGGGGACACTTGACAGGCAAGGGACAGAACATGGGGGTGGAAGGATCTTGGGGGGAAGAGGAGAGGAGTGTGGGAGTTACACAGAACTAATGACAACATCAATCAGTGCATAGATCCCTTCTCCGGGGTCCCAAACTAAAAGATACGACACATAAGAGGAAGGAGGGGTCTCCAGGCCTTGGGGGAGGGAGGAGAAAGCCTAATCCTAAAACCATGGACACTGGTCTATAATTCTCAGAACCAGAACTGGGTTACACCCACAGTGAACTGTGGGTCAGAGAAAGGTCCCCAAAACAATGTAGACCATTGCATAAGCACTTGGTTACCCTCCAGAGCTAAATGCTAAGACAGACCCTCTTGCTGAAGAGACCACAGAACACAGGACACTGAGAGACCACATTGGAACTTAGAAGGAAACCCCAAATAGTGGCACAAAGCCTCCGAGGGTAATCGACAACTCTCTGATTGGATATGAGGCCCGTTCAGTGAGCAAGAACTCATGCCCCAATACGGAGAGACAGGTCAGAACCATAGGGATACTTTGGTCATAGACTCCAGAGAGAAGCTCCCCCTAGTCTTTGGCCAAGAAAAGTGGCCATACCCAGCAAAAAGTCTCTCAACGATTTATCCCTTTTAATCCAGACTGCTCTCATCTTGGTTAGAGAATCTGTTTTTATTTTTCTTACAAAGTTTTTTTTAATACCTTTATTTATTTGTGAGGGGAGAGAAAGAGAGGGAGAATGGGCATGCCAGGGGCCTCTAGCTACTGGAATTGAACTCCAGATGCATAAGCCACTTTATGCATCCAGTTTCACATGGATATTGGGAAATCAAACCTGGGTTGTTATGCTTTGCAAGCAAGCACCTTAACCATCGCACCGTCTCTCCGGCCCAAATCTGAGTGTTTGTTTTTAACAGATGGCAACGAAAACCAGGGATAACTCAGATCCATCGATCCATCAAGAAAAGATAGCCAACCACCTAGCATGAGATGAGCCTCCTCTAGCACTTCTGCCTGGGCCCCGAAGACATCACCCAGGAGGTGGAAATTTAAAACTGAGTGTTGCTCCACTAGCCTGACCACCTGCACCACGGAGTAGTATCCTGAGATGTTACCCCATACACAGAGACTGGCGATGCGTTCATGGCTCCCTTGAGGAAGACCCTCCATGCAGTGGGAGTGGAGAAGAGGGAGAGAAGAGAGTAACATGTGTAGCCAGCATTCGGTTTGTTCACACAGTAAAGTGAATAATCAGTAAATTTTTTTAAAATTAGGATATCAGGATTAGATTTTCAGGTTACATTTAAGAAACTGGATGAGGGCTGAAGAGATGGTTTAGCGGTTAAGGCGTTTGCCTGCAATGCAGAAGGACCTGAGTTTGATTCCCCAGTGCCCATG
>PVHP010035538.1:0-18458 GCA_004024765.1 Zapus hudsonius
CCACAGCAACAGATGCTATGTACATGCAAAAAGAGGAAAGATAATAAAGCTTATCACTGATACAATATGACCAATGGACTCAAGTTGGCATAAATGTTTAGTGAAAAGTGTGGCCAGAATCTGAGGAGATTTTTCATTCATTCCATTATTGTTTCAAGTGTAGATGTCAGAATGTTGTTCAGGGACCTCATTACTGCCTGATACACTATTGAAACCATTGAAACTATTGAACTTGGCAAGGAGGCCAAGTTCAATGTAGTGGTCATGCACTTCCAGGTCTAGAAGTGCCCTTTCAGTTGCTAATTAGAATGGTAATAAGAGTTAGCAGGGACCTGGAAGTCCCAGGTCAGATTTCCTTCCAGGATATAACCCCTCCTGGAGGCCGCTACCTCCCCCCCAACACAGCAGCAGCAAGATATCTCTGCTTCTCTCAAGTTGTCCCTGGGTTTAAGCTTTTGTTTTGAATTAAAACCTATGGCTGTCCAGAGCTCACTCCCTTGTTGTCTCCCTTCCTGAGTCTCAAAGAATAAAATGAATCATGTTTTGATGAGACAGCTGCTATGATGTGAATGCTTCTCCCCCAAACACTCATGCTGAAATTTAATTGCAATTGCAATAGTGTTGGGAGGTGGAGCCTAAAGGGACAATTTTAGGTCATAAGGGATTAATGCTGTTACTGCTGGAGGGGACTTGGTGTCTTGAGACTGGATTTGTTGTAAAAGAGAGTGTGACCTACTTGTGCAGTCTCTCCTGGGCATCGTCTCTTACTATGTGGTTCCCCCCCCCCCATCCTGGGATGGTACAATAGGAAGACCCTTGCAGATGCAGCCCCTTGATCTTGGACTTCCCAGCTGCCAGAACTATGAGAAGCAACTTTTTCTTTAAAATTTTACTCAGCCCGTTATTTTGGCATGGTAACAGTAAAAAGATGAAGACAACAACTTGTTAAATATTTGCAAAAGCTACTGTTTTTTCCCTAAGTATTTTCCCCTTCATGCTAAATGTGCTCCGAGCAGACAGCAAGAGCTGGCCACGAGCCAAGGATATATCTCAAAAGCTTACAGTACAGAGGAGGGTGCTGCACGATGCTGCTTTCTAAGAACACTAATGTAAATGCTGACGAGGCCTGTTAATCATCTGAGCACAAGGCAGAGAAGAAAGGACAGAAAAGTGGACAGCAAAGACAGCTGAGGGTTGCCTGGACCTTGCTCTGTCCTTCATGCTAGGAGGCTGAGGTCTGTAGGGACAGATGATGAGAGAAGGTCTCTAGCACAGTAGCACAGACCTCGACTCCAATGGATGGATTCCTGCCTCCCCAGGTGTATTGATGGAGCCTTTTCTGTAAGGGTCCAAGTGGAGGCAAAAGCTTGCAGAGCCTGTGGGAATATTCCTACCCCTTCTATGGCCTCCTTCTCTTTGGGCTCCTCACTAAATGGTCCTCTCTGAAACATTCTCCTATTCAGATTCCAAGTTCTCCTACAATACTGTGTACTTGTGTGCTTACCGGACCTTCACTTTAGTTTTTGCAGAGGTGGGGGAGGAAGGAGGAGCCTTGCAGTCTGGGCTAGGACTCTTTTTCCCTGAAATACTCCAAAGTCAAACATAGCTCACAGCCTGGATACTTCTTATCTAAAGCACACTTTTTGGTTTGCATGAGAGACCCAGATTTTCCCTATGTACCTAACACAGCTGTTCAGGGGCCCTTTTTCCTCCTTCCTGGCCCAGGTTATTTCTACATTGCCAGCACTGACTTGGGGAGAGGGGCTCCCCTTCTTTCTGCAGCTTTGTTCTCCATCTGGGAGAAGCTGGGTGCAGTGTGGGGGTCTAAGATAGTATATAAAAAGAGATAAGAGCCCTGTCCTATGTCACTTACCAATTAGTAGAGGGGAAACAGCCATGATAGTCGCATAAGACAGAATATATGAGGGCCTTAGTAGAAATGTGTACTTCCTGTAGTAAGGTCACCAGTGAAGGAGAAATAAGCTAGTTTTGAAGGGTGGAAGAATAGGAGAGGAGTTATGGAAAACCATACAGAGGAGTTCAAGGGGTCTAATAAATCTTTATTTATACAAACTAGCCAGTGGGTCCTGCTGCTGGGCCAGTTGTGCTGGACATACAAAGTAAGAAGCACATAGTGGAATTCTGGGAAACAGCTCTTTCAAAGTCAGAAAGGGTGAAACAAGTGGGGTTCACACAGAAGATGCCAGAAGTGGAAGCCTCAAGTGGGAAAGACAAGCTGAAGAGTAGGCCTGGCATTTTCCAAGCTTTTTTTTTCAAAAATAGTTTCTCTATACACACACACACACACACACACACACACACACACACACACACACACACACACACACACACATTTGAATAAACACACACAGATTAACAGATTATACTCTTTCATCCCCTTGCATCTGTTCCTGTTTCCCTGGGACCCTCCTCAGTGGGGTTATGGTATTCACTGTGAGGTCATGAAGGCCTCAGTCAGTCCCTGTGGGGTAGTGGGGGACCATGCCTCGGGGTATTCCTACCCACCTGTGTGGCTCTTACAATCATTATGCTCCCTCTTCCACAATGTTCCCTGAGCCGTGGGAGGGCCGTTGGCAGTCTGATTTAGTGTTGATTTCTTTGTAGCCTCTGGATTTCTGTTTGATAGGTTTTGAGTGATCATTGATCTCTGTGTCTGCCACCATTGCCCCGGAGTTGGTTGTCAGACTAGCAATAAGAGCAGTGTTCCTGTCAGGGCCTTTCTTAACCTAAGCTGTGCAGAACAAAGCAGTGGCCTCAATTTGCAGAGTGGTGATTACATAGCTTGCTTTGGAGACAGACTTACATTCCTGTTGTCCAAGATGACATCAAGGGATCTTTCTGGCTGTCACCTGCTGTGGTTCTGGACTAGTCTGTAGTCAACTGACCTCTAAGGCTTATCCCTCCTGTGCACTGCTGCTAAGGCAGACATCTGTCATTCACCTCCTTTCATAGTTTTTATTTATTTAAAAGGGGGAGAGAGAGAGAACAGACATGTTAGGGCCTCTTGCTGCTGCAAACGAACTCCAGATTCATGAATCCCTCTGTGCATCTGGCTTTATATGGGTGTGCAAGCAAGCGCCTTAACCACTGAGCCACCTCTCCAGTTTATTTTTGAACTTGCAATCTCACTAAATGTCATCAAGAGGTAGTTTACTACACAGGTGGAGAATATCCTGGAAACAGTATAAATGTAGAACGTTGAGGATCGCTGCGAAGACTCTCACCAAGCTCATCCAGCAGAACACCAAGTGGCCATGAAAACCTTGATGCAGGGTTGCTAAAACGTTGTAAATGACAATGGTTAGGAGAAAAGAGCTGGGTATGTTACACTTTTCCTGTATCTCTGCTGGAGAGGTGATGTGTATGAGTACTGTACACTTGACCTTTCATTGGTTGGCTGGGCTCTTCCTCTCTGTTCTTCCTCCCAGGAACTCTGTTTGGCACATGCAGATCTAATAGAGTAGGTCTTGCCTTCTGCTCCCTCCAAATACTATATTAGCTCTCTAATAAAACTTCACACACTTTACTGAAATGGTTTGTTAGTCTTTACCCAACAGGTCTCCAGCTGGGAGGAAGGAGCCATGTTTTCCTTGGTTTCCAATATACTCAGAGCTTCACAGGGTAGAGAGAAGAGATGTGATCACTCTTGTTACAAGAATGCAAGAATGCATCAACCTCCCTTACAAAAACAGTGGATTCTATTTGAATGATGGGATTACAGATTTTTTTTTCTAGTTACATAGTTTCCTATTGTTTTTCATCAGCCATCTGTGTCTCTGTTGGGATGCACAAGTAGGTGCTGTTTCAGGGAAATGACTGAACATTGAATTCAGTCATCAACTTTGTTCCCTCTTGAAAAACAGTTAAGCTTAAGTGCAGAAAGAAGAGTGGAGGGCAGGGGAAAAGAGGGTCGGGGACATCCAGAGCCATGGAGCAAGCAGAGTAACAGCTTAGAGTAACAAAGTTTAGAAGCAGGACAGACACGTGTGCTGACTCAGCAGGCCTTTGAGGCCAACAGCTGAATTGGAGGTGGGAGGAGCCAAGAAGCAATCTGATGACTGCAAAACTTCCAAAGGGCTCTGAGTCTCCAGGTCCAGAAGTAACTGGTGAAGGAAGTGAGTGGCAAGAAAGTGGTTTAAGAACGAGGAGATTTCCAGAACCCCAACACCAGGCTTTGTCACAGTGTGTCTGCTCCTTCTCTGCCTAGGGACAAGACTGGAAGTTAATTTCTTAGAGGATGCATCGTGGACAGGGTGTGGGCTGGAAAGCATCATCCAAAGCTAAACAACCACCACCAACACCAACAATAAGTCCCCTCCACTCCCCCACACAATATGTGTAAGCAGACCAGAGAAGATACCACATCTGGAGAATAAGAAGAAGAGAGTATATCAAAATACTTAGGGGACAAAACATTTATTTGGAAATTATACATATTATAGAAGAAATGAAAAGTTCAATAAGAGAGTTAGAAAATAAACTATCTTATTTATTTATTTGCAAGCAGAGAGAGATAGAAAGAAGAGAGAAAGACAGAAAGAATGGGCCCACCAAGGATTCCAGCCACTGCAAATGAACTCCAGATGCATGCACCACCTTGTACACCTGGCTTTATGTGGGTACTGGGGGATTGAACCTGGGCTGTTAGGCTTCACAGGAAAGCACCTCAACCCCTGGAGCCATCTCTCCAGCCCCTTTAATTATATATTTATAGTAGGACAAAAAGGCAAAGAGATGGGAATTAGTAGAAAAATGTAATAAAATGAGAGGAGTGACAGAGAAAGAGAGAGCCTTGGTGTATTAGAGCTACCCACGGCCTTGTTGAAGCACACCTGTCAGTGTGCACACGCATGTGCACTTCCCTCCCCTGCGGACTGTGGGCTCAAGCATGTGACTTGCTGTGGAATGGGAGTAAGTATGATGAAGCCATGGCTTGGTTACACATGCACATGTAACCTTTTCCTTAGTTCCTCCTTCAAGTCAGTTTCCGTACATATATGTGCTGTGTTGTATAGTTTCCATTGTTCTGGTTTATTTTGACTTTGGTCTTGACATCTCACTCTCGAGAGAGAATGGCCCTAAGCCCAGGGAAGAGTAAGGTTGTGGGATGTAGGGTCAAGTATTCGTATCAGTAGGGCACACAAGGAGGTAAAAACCAGAATGAAGCAGCAACAATAATTACTCACCAGTCCCCTTGATAGCAGGCTGATGGGAAGTCTTGAAGTCATGAAGATCTCAAGCAGTGGGGGAAGGGAGGGGAGAGAGAGAAAGAAAGGAGCCCAGAGGAGGGAGACAGATTGTCTTTGAGACTTCTCTTACTAAGACCTGTGGCTATCCATCCTTCAGGCTTTCCTGTGAGAAATGTGGGTCCTGATGCCTAGTGGATGAGGACATGTTGACCAGCAGTGCTAAAGGAAGGGTCCCCACCTTGCAGCTATGCCGTTCTCTGTCATGTGGTTAACCCTCGAGGAATAAGGATTCAGGAACAAGTGCCACCAGCCAACTGCTCCGCACAGCAGGAGGCCTAAGTGGCACATTTTCTAGGCTCACCACAAAGACAAGTAATACCACTCAAAAAAATGGAATGGAAATTATTTCCAACTTGAAACTTAATATTTATCTACACTATCAATCACTCATGAGGATAGAATAAGAGATTCCCAGAGAGTCAAAATTTAAAAAAAAAATCTTCATGAAGTCTTGCTCGGGAAGCTGTGAACTTAACATGGACATGAGGAGGGTGAGGAGACACAGGATTCACAGAGCAGCAGGTCTGAGCCAGGACGCATGGTGAAGTACACAACTGTATAGAAAGCACGAGAACAACCAGGTCCCAGTGTGGGAAAGACGTGTTTCTCGAGGAAAGATGCTGGAGTCTGAGGTGCCTTGGGAGAGATTGAGCTGAGAACATATTGAAGGTTGTAAGGTGCATGAGCCACAGGCATAAAGGAAACCAAGTAAATGTGAAAGTGACGCAACCATAAACTTCAAGGAAACCCAAAATCATAAAAGAAACATAGTCATCGCTACCACATTGCAAGGTTTATCTGTAACCCAAATTCATGTTGGTTGAATAATGTCAACACTGAATACTAGTTAAACCAAAAATGTTCACAGAGTTAATTTGTCTGGGTAAGAAAGCTAAACCCTCAGCGTAATGGGAAATTACTGGGAACTTTCTACAGTATGAGAATTTTGGATGTGTAAATCGTATGACAGAAAGCACGAGTCTAAAGTGATTTTCTTCCAGGGAGCAGTAGAACAGAGGACTGTATTTTTCCTATAATTGTTCAGAACTCTATTTTCAAAGCATGAACATATCTTACTTTCATAAAATTAAAAAAAAAAACGTAATTGTGATGGTTAGGTTTTGTTGTCAACTTGATCTTTCTAATTATCTTGGGTAGGTTTCTGAGGATGTTTATAGGAAGGCAGCCTCTCAGTAGGGGGCAGGATGTAAAGAAGCTCAAAGAAGCTGGAAGTAAACATCCTTTCCTGTGTGGGCCATGCAGGAAGGAAATTCCAGAGATTTCAGGAAGTCATTAAGTCTGGGGAAGGGTTGCAAGACCCCACCCTAAGACTATATAAAGGGGAAGAAATTCTCTCCTTGCCCTCCTTCCTATTTTCTGTTCCGTGTATATGGTGTTGGTGATGGTTTTTCTCTCTGCTCGAGCCCATGAAAGAGGGCCTGCCTCTTTCGTTGTTACAGAACTTCTCAATCTGTAGTTTCAATAAATACTTTCCTCCCCCAAATTGTTGCCTGGTTTGAAGATTCATCCCAGTGGTGTGTGGCTGACCATGACAGTAATAGACATTTTATCATCACTTTAAATATATATATATATATATATATATATATATATATATATATATATAGTTTATATAGCTGAAATCTTTTTGAGTCATGCTTTGGAGAATTTCTTCATTTTCAGGTTAATGCCTTGCATTTTTGTGTCTTTGTTTACAGAAAGTTAAAAAGAAATAGAGCTATGAGTAAAACTATGGGACACTGTTAGTCATTCTTTCAAGTGGATCCTTCCTATGAATGCATGTTTCATATATCTCTTAGTGGCACTTAAGAAGCAACAAGCAAATTTTTATTTAACCATTGGACACTTTCAAAGTATTCTTCAAGCAGTGATAGAACTATCTTGTATATATTTCACATTTCTTCTTTTTGGCCCCAAGAATGTCACACACAGGATTATAAGGTATCAAAATGAAAGTATGCACATATATAGCTATTGTGTTCCCAGATGAGCAATTTGAGGCTATTTTGACAGGTCTCTTCCACGCATCCATGTTGCCTTCCAACTGTCTTTTCGTTAGCGCTGCTGCATGTTATTAACCATTACATCATGTGTCTTGTTTCTGAGAGCCACATTTCCTTCCCTTTAAAACTAAGAAGTTGGTCATCTTTGAAGTTACATGTTGTCTGTGATCCTTCAAAGTGTCCAATGGCTATCGCATGACCACGTCTCTTGGAAGTGACATATTTGGAATGGAGGATAAGTTCCTGTTGGACTTGCTGCTTTCAATAAGCAGGAATGACAGCCAGATGCACAAGGTGGTACTTGTTTCTGGAGTTCTTTTGCAATGGCTGGAGGCCCTGGTGCACTTTCTCTCTGTCTCTCTCTCTCTCTCTCTCTCTCTCTCTCTCTCAAATAAAAAATAAAATATTTTAACAATTAAAAACAAACAAGACACATATCTAGGATGATATTGACTACATAAATACATTGTGGGAGTCCATAAAAAAAACCAGGCAGAAGCTAATTCTTTGTATTTAATATTTGCTAAGCACTGTGAGGCCAAGAGGTTTAGGCAGTGTTGTTAATACTGCACATGAAGATCAGCAGTTTTTATTTCTTCATCGATAAAGGATAATCTTTGGAGATTATTTCTGATCTCATAGGGCGACTGTAAGAAAAGCTTTTCCTAGATTTGGCAATGGAGCAGAAGGATTACTGGTGTCCAGGGCTGGGGCTTTAGATCAGGCTTGCCTGGTTAATCCTGTTCTCTGGTTCACAATCTCTGGGGCCAGAAGACAGCCCACTTTTGTTCAATTTGCTATTAGCCATCAGTTAGGGGATTTTAAAATCCCTGAGGATAGATGTTAACTTGTAGAAAACTGAGAGCAATGGGAACGATGCTTGCCTCATGGGAGCATACACAGATTTTACACAGTAGAGAGGTAAATGAAAAGATTAAACCCGCGGCTTCTTTAATAAAGACTCCAGTGAGCACCTCCAGAAAGAAAAATGCATCTTTAAAAATGTATCTCTTTATGACACATGAGGCCTTTGTATTCCTCTTCCTTCTTCCTTTTCCTCCTCTTTATCCTCCTTCTCATTCTGCCCCTCCCCTTCCTTCTTGTTGCATCTCTTGCAATTCACATATGCAATGCTTGTTACTCTTCATGCTAGCACAGAAACCCAAAAGGATAACGTTTTCATCTGATTCGTTTATATTGTCTCCCAAAACATCAGAACTGTGCTGGGCACATAGTAGGTGCTCAGTTAATACTTCTGAGATGAAAATGTCACTTGACTTAGGCAAGGGACTTTGAACTGGTTTTGGATGTTGTTCTTTAGTGAGAAAGGCCTGATTTGTGTGCACACACACACACAGCTTAAACAAAAGGTTCACTGAACAATACTTTGACTGCATGCCATGTGCTCTCATCCTTTTGGATTGGATTTATTTCAGCTTTCGAAGTTGTTGAAGCTGGGCTGAAGAGATGGCTCAGTGGTTAAGGCACTTTCCTGCAAAGCCTAATGACCAGGGTTCGATTCCCCAGTACCCATGTAAAGCCAGATACACAAAGTGGCACATGCATTTGAAGCTGTTTGCTAGAGAACCTGGCATGCCCCCCCTCTTCTTTCTGTCTTTCTTTGCTTGCAAATAAATATATAATTTCAATTTCTAAGTTGTTGAAGCTACCCTTGGGATGACTAGCACGTAGAATGAAACATTGATGTACAGCTATGTACAGGACCTTCTGCCATTAATAGATAAACAGGAAGATGGGATGGGGGAGAAGATCGCTTTTTTACTCTCCACTAACCCATAAATTGTGTTACATTTTTCTGTAATCTTACCCTGTCTACAAATGTCTAACCGTTTTCACATGCCATTTTTCCTTTGGTCTGAAGTGTTCTCTCCAGCTAGGGGAATTGAGTTACTTCCAAAGCAAACGAGCCTGTGATCTGATCGATGGTCACCAGGAAGACTCAGCCAGACTGTTGTTCTCGAAGCAGGAGAGCTGGGACAGGAGACAGGGGAGAGTATTTAGTAGGTAAGGGTGACAATTATGGGAGAAAAACACATGCTTTGGTGTTGAAATCAGAGAGGAGCTGTTTCATGAGGGTATTATAGAATTATGTGGGTGATTATAGTAATGGATATTAACTGGAAAGATCCTGTTTGATGACCTGCAGGAGGCTTTGGCTGACCTTGAAAATACATTATCTCTGTATTTATCACCTTGTCTCTTTCCCTAGTCTAGACCTATGTTTCCCTCCCTGTCCTCTCATGGTTCTCAGTTGACCAGTATTTAGTGACACAGATATACAAACCCAGGAATTAGAACTCCTTTCATGAGTCTGCAGTCATGAGCCATTTAGTCCAGTGATATCTCTGGCTATAAGCTGGGACATTCTGTCAACAACTTAACACTAGTTTTGGAGGATTTTTGTAGCAATATGATTTAGTATTAGATTGATTTAACTGATGTAATTAATTTTGTACAGATGAAAAACGAGGCAAAGGCAATCTAAGGATTAATTTTTTGAGAGCCGACATTTACTTTTGAGAGTTATGAAATTGTTTTTTCCTTATTTGAAGTAAGTTTATTTAAAACAAATGAAAAAGACTATGTGACTTGCTTGGGAAAAATCCAGACGAAATAATCCTCAGTAACAGAACTCCAAAATTATAACATGATTTGTTGTTGTAAACCTACCTTGACCTTCATCATTCATCATCTAGTTGTTAGAGGATGCCTTGACCTGAATGGTTTCTTAGATAACCTCAAGTTTGGTGAGATGAATTAAGGCAGTCTAATCTGTCTGTCTGTCTGTCTGTCTGTCTGTCTGTCATCTATCTACCTACTACCTATCTACCACTCATCTATCATCTATCCACCTATATATCATCTATCTATCTATCTATCTATCTATCTATCTATCTATCTATCTATCTATCTATCTATCTATTATCTATCTATCTGATCTGTGTTTGCTTTTTCATGAACCCTAACTGAAACTAATTTAAGGAGAAAATGGATTTTATAAGAAGGATATGGAATTGAGAAAAATCTCCAAGGACTTTAGATTTCAGGGTTTGTATTTGCAAGTAATCATTAGCATCAAAAACTGTCTTTCTCTGACAAAACATACATACACACCACATATGTATGTGCACACACATGCACATACAATGCATACACACACATACACATGCATACCACATACTCATGGGTGCGCACGCACACACACGTACTGATTTGGCTTCTTGCACCTCACTGAAATGGGTCTTCTTCCATGTCAGTAACTACAGATCTATTTTCTCTCCAGAACTGGAAAGCCCTGTCCTTCATTCTAGCAGAAAGTCTCAGGGGCAATATCTCATTGGCCTGGTTGGGTTATTCAACTTGAGGTAGAAGAGAAACAAGTTTTCTTATTTCTATAAAACTAATAAGTAGCACTAAAATTTTTGAAAGCAGACATTTTTCCTTATTTGTGCTCAGTATTATTAGATCCTAGTGTGATAGTCCATACTAGCTGCTTAGCAAACCAGTGATCAAATAGTAGATTTAGAAATGGTTAAATGTGGCCCAGGCCTTCTGGTACAGACCTGTAACATCTCAGGAGGCTGAGGCAGGGGGATTACAAACTTAAAGTATGAGTTCAAGGTCAGCATGGGCAATTTATTGAGACTGGACCCTGTTTCAAAATAAAAAGTAAAACTGAATGGAGGTGGAGCCCAGGGGCACATAGCATGCATGAGGCCCTAGGTTCAATCCTCAGTAACAAAAATGATAATTTTAAAAACATTAAATGGGTATATTTTATATCATACCCATTTTATCACAATACAAAATATACCTATCATCTCTTTTATTGTATACCTCCCCAAAACTAACAGGCCATAATATTGTGTGCTTTCTAAAGGAGAGTGAATTGCAAACTTAGTTCTTTTAAGGATGATAGTGATTTCATCCTAGAAGTCTAACAAAGGTTTAGAAATCAAGTGTTAGGATATGGTTGGGTGGCTGGTGAGAGACCTTCATATTGAGGTCATATCTTGCTTTTGGGCATGTCTTGGAGAATTGTGAGGGGCAGTCTCTCTACTGTTGTTAGTAAGCAATAAATAAAGGTGTACATCTAAGCCCAAGAGGTTGCTCATTTTTACATTTCCAATAGGTATTTGTCTGGCACTCTTAATTGTTGAACAATATTTGTTAAATAAATGATGAAATTTCTTGGCGTGCCACCAACAAATCAGTCACCTGTAGATCTAGCCAGAAAGTGACAAAACTGTCACCTACTCAGCTCATCTGCATTTCAGTGTGGCTTTGCACTCCATGGTCATCACCCAAGCTTCAGAATCTCGTCAGTTGAAGTGAGCTGCAGACTGACTGAGTTAAAGCCTCGATTGTGCCCTTCTCTTCACTGCCTCCACACCCTTGCCATGCAACTTTGAATTCAGACCCGCCTAGGACTCTGGGCTTGGCTATGCGACTTGCTCTAGCCAATGGGGTGTTAGCGATCATAATGCTGGTGGGCACTCAGAATGTGCTTTTGAGGTTCTGCCTAGTTTATAGCTCCTCTGCCATTGCTGGGGAAAAAAATGTTTCAGCTAATCCACAGGGGGATGAGACAGGGAGCAGAGCCATGCTGACACATGTGTTCCAACCAACAGCATCCTGGATGAATCATGATGCCAGAGGAAATCAATGCTCAGTGGAGCCTAACCAGCTCCCAAGCAATGCTTGTTGGTGGGCTTGGGAGTGATGCGTAACTGATACACTGTGCTCTTTCCATCCTGTGCCTCCAATGGTCTCTCGAGTTAGTTTTCCCTTACTCTCCAACAGTCCTTGCCTTTGTCCAGGCTGTAGTCATATTCACATTTTGGCAAATTCATTCCAACCGTTAGCATCCAGCGGTTCCCATTTTATTCATTCTGCAACGTATGATTTTGAGCATAAGAGTTTGATCATCATTCTCAGAATTTATGCTGATCTCCGGGACCTCTTCTGCCAAATCCAAATCATTTTGGATCTAATCCCATACTCTATTGTAAACTTATTTCCCAACAGCCATGGACTATTAACCCTTCACTCTCGTTAGGGTGGGACTATTCTTTTCACAGCTCATTGGGTATATTCTTTTCTAAAAAAATTTTATTTATTTATTTATTTATTCATTTATTTATTTATTTACAACAGAGAGAGAAGAGAGTCAGACAGAGAAAATAGACCTGGTGCAAAGGACCTGCTGCAAAGGAGCTCCAGACTCATGCACCACTTTGTGCATCTGGCTTTACATGGGTACTGGGGAATTGAATTTAGGCCCTTGGGCTTTGCAGGCAAGCACCTTAATTACGGAGCCATCTTTCCAGCCCTGATGTATTCTTAGATCTGTGCGTTTACTCCATAATCTCTAATCATAATATCAGCTATGGAGGACGATATGAATAAAGGTTTATACTCCAAATCCATCTGTCCCGTTTGCTGGTCGTCAATGCTTGAAAAGAAAACCTAGTTGTTTGGCATAACTACTATAATCTTTTATTTCTTTTGAAGAATTCCACGTGATTTGGTGAAATTCAAATTGGTCAAAAAAAGACATTTTGGTGGAGAACTTTAGTCATCTAGACCATTTGGTAGAAAATAAATATGAATTGCTAGGCTTTCTAGTCTTAATAATTTTGGTATCCCAAGAATCTTTTAAACATTTTTAACAATTTATTTTTTTCCAGAAGTTATAAGGTTAAAATACAAGAAATTTTTACCCATGTTTGTGAGATGTAGGAATGGGAGAAAGGTACAATAATAAGAAACTAGTAAATCAATAAATAATTGTTGAATGGTGAGGGATTGACTTAGTTGGAACCATTCCAGGCTGTCCATCCTGTGAAAAAATAAAACAGCTAAACAAGAAGAGCTGATAAAAGCAGCATAGGAAAATAGCATATTGAATAATTTGCAGTAAAAAAATCTGCAAACTTGAAAATTCCAGATTTTTCTTTTTCTCATTATATAAGCAATGCGTGTTCATTACACAAAAGCCAGAAAAATCAAAGAAATAGGAGAATATAAAAATGCCACAGCTTCACTTAGTAGAGACAATTTCCATTACCCCATTGATGCAAATTTTTGAAAATCTTGTCTTATGTATATTTACTTTATGGATGATCCCATAAACCAGCTAGTACTTTGCATGATTATCTACTGCTAATTTAAATTTATTAGAGGAAACGGTGATCGGTTGGTACTAACAACATATTCCAGTTAATCCCTTATTCCTTTGGGCTATTTCATTTGGTCCCTTTTGTTGGCCCTATTTTATTTCCTTGAGGTTATTTAAACTAATCTAGGAATTGTGATTGGCTCATACTAGCTACTCAGTAAATACTTGACTGGAGGAGTAGTATATTTTCACATTGTTTCCAGCTCAGTTCCACTGCTGATGAAGAGTATGTGTATAATTAGGAAAGAGCCACCATTTATGTAGAACTAAGAGAGGTATATGGTGTAGACTCTAATGGCAGACGTATAGGGTGTGCTGGGAAAGAACTTCCATACACCTATAGAACCAAACCAGGCTGCATAGTGGAAGAATTCATCAAAATTTGAAAGAATGAGAAGAGAATTTTACAGTGAATAAATGAGCAAGTGGTGTTTTTAGAGATAGCTTCTTAGAAGAGACAAGCCATAAACAAAATGCAAAGAGAGTCAGAGAGAGGGGGGGAGGGAGAGAGAGAAGAGAGGAGAGGTAGATTGTTACTTCACAGTCAGCAGAATGTCATCTGAGGTAGGCACAGCTGTGGGTGAAGTGCAACAAGAAATTAACCCAACTGTAATGTGAAAGTTGTGCTGGCACGTGACAAGCTAGACATGCATAGGAAGCTGTGTGGTTCCTCCTGCGAGCTGTAGAGAGACTGTGAGGCTTGGTACCCAGAGCTAGAAATTCCTCTCATCAGATTTACTAAGAAGTCTAAGTAAAGGTGAATCACCCCAGATGATACATACAGTTCACATGTATTTGTCTACTTGCCTGTCAGGGAATGCATATGTGAGGCTCTGGGCACAGGGTAGGATCCAGGCAACTTTAAGGAACTGTAGGCAGAGATTTCTGGATATTTTTGAGGATAAGAGCTGTAGATAGTTATTTTGAGGAAATCATTTATGTGTTCTATTAGATGGTTGCTTTTAAATATTTTATTTATTTGTTAGAGAGAGAGAGAGAGAGAGAGAGAGAGAGAGAGAGAAAGAGAGAGAGAGAGGAGGCATGCCAGAGCCTCTTGCCCCTGCAAATAATCTCTGGACACATATGCCACTTTGTCTTCGGCTTTACCTGGGTACTAGGGAATTGAACCCAGGCCAGCAGGCTTTTCAAGCAAGCTTCTTTAACTGCTGAACCATATCCCCAGCCCTAGATTATTGTTTTGTGGGAATCTGTTTGAAATTCAGTCTTAAGGGACTGCAGTTAATAATCCACAGAGCTATGCTGCTAGAAACAAGAGGACTAACTTGGTCAGTAAACATGGGCACTAGGCCAGTCGGAGTGCTTGTGTAACAGCAGTGACCTTAAGAAAGTCCTCAGAACATCAAAAGAGGGCCTATTTGGAAAAAAGCAGGGTTCACCGGAGGGGAAGAGAAGGAAGGGAGACAAAGGAGCCTGGTGGGAGGGGATTATGATCAGGGCACATTGAGTAGATGTATGGAGGTTGTCAATAGCATGTTTAAAAACATGTCCTAAGACATCTAATTGTGATACTGTCCTTCAAGTTGAGGTAACGGATGCCCAAATGGGGAAAAAAATCCCTATGTTCTCTGAAAGTTTATCAATCCTTTGACTTCAAGAAAGACTTCTGAGGCCTCTGGGTGGAGTATAGACATGCATGAGCTGTTTGAATTATTTTCTGTTCACAAGCTGTATGTATTTCACCTGGGTCTCTGTTAATTTAATTAAGATTTTAAATTAATCTTTCTAGGATTAAGTAAATCTTTTAAGAGTTATTCCATTTCATTTTAAAAGAAAAACCCTAAGGAATGGGTAATAAAAATGACCGACTGAATATGACTTCTGGAATACATCATAGATGTCTTCTCCGGCTTCAGAGCCAAGTGCCAAGCTTCCTGTCAGGCACAAATTACAGGCCTAAAGAAATTCTGACCCCTTGTCTCTCCTGGCTCTAATTTTTGGCTTTCTTTTTGCCCTTGGTTGTTTTCCTTTCTTGCATTCCACATGTAGCATCCAGTTCATCAGCAAGTCCTTATTGATTCCCCCGTCAACGATGATCTAACCCAGACCACCTCACCCTCTCTCCATCCCTCCATCATGGGACCCAGACCTCCTCACACTCTCTCCATTCCTCCATCATCTAACCCAGACCTCCTCACACTGTCTCCATCCCTCCATCATGTAACCCAGACCACATCACACTCTCTCCATCCCCAACATGATCTTTTGCCCAGACCACTGGCCCAACTTACTATCTCCTTGATATTGTCAGCATTGCAATTGCCGCCTAGTTGGTCTCTTGCTTCCTTGTTGCCCTCCAGGTTCCTGTTTTTCGGGTTGCATTCAGTCATCTTTCATACATCATAAATCATATCACTACGACAATTAAATGATAAGCATTGATTGATAAAATGCCACTTCCTGTGCTGCAGTCGCACCTGGAGGTTTCCTAACATTGTTCACTGATTGCATCTCTTCTCAAACATCCTCCTCAATCTTTTCTATCTAAAACTTCATTCCTTTATCCAATTCTGTCATCTTCTATCCTTTCTTTGTTTTATTTTCTAGAATCTCCCTTCCTCCAATGGAAACTCTGTGAGAACATATGATATTTATTCATCTCTCAGAAAATTGCCTAGTGCAGTATTTGTGGAACAAATGAATGAATGAGTGAATGGATGGATGAAAGTTCGTCTCTGTAATTAAAAGCACAATAACTGAATTTTTGAAACTGACTGCTGTTGTGGCTACAGAGATGAATTTATTTTTCAGAGAAAATCAGTTCATTTATGAGTTGCTTTGCTGGGACCACAGGTCTTTAAAATAGACGCACACACATTTGAATGTATAATTCAACCAGTTTTGACAACTTCCATAAATAATAGGCAAACTATGTGATAATAATTCCCTTCCTCCACCACCCCTTTCTCCCCCCAGACCCTCCCTCCACTGAATCCTTTCTTCTTTCCATCTGCTCTCCCTTCTATTTTGTGTCATTTTTTCCCTCCTCTTGCACAGGTTGTCCTAGTCAGCTCATGGGCCGCTGGGAAGAACCTCCAAACCACACACAGTTTATGGGCAGAAAGGATTTATTGAAGTTACAGATCCAGTGGAAGTTCCATAAAGGTGAAAGAGGCTGGCCCCTTTTCACAGGGTCTAAGCAGAGAGAGAAAGAAGCCATCACCAACACCACACAAACAACAGCAAACAGGTGGTGGGAGGAGGGAAGATTTCCTTCCCCTTTATGTAGGCTAAGGGCAGAGTCTTACAACTCTTTCCCAGACTTGTTGATCCCTGTCTCTGGAATTTCCTTCCTACATGGCCCTCTCAGGAAGGGATGTTTGTTTCTAGCTCCCCTGAGCCTCCTTACATCCTGTCCCCTTCTGGGAGGGCTGTGTTCCTGCAAACAACCTGAGACCCATCCAAGATTATTAAAAAGGTCAAGTAGCCAAAAGCCTTAACCATCACACAGGTCTTGTGTACATAGTGTCTTCCACTGAGTGTCAGTCTGTTCAGCTATAGGCAGCTTAGTGGGGAAATCACTCATGGTGGTTTTAATCTGCATTTGTCCAGTGATGTTGGGGACCTCTCTGTGTTCTCTCTGGGCAGTGGCAAAATTCTCTTGAACAATATCTGTTCAAAATTTTTATTCATGGTGGGGGCAATGAGGATTTCTTTTTTATTATCCACTAGTAGGATTATTGTCTTTATGTTTGAATAAAATTCTTATGATTAATGCTTGCTGTGTGTTGAGAAATCATTTCTTGTTTCATAAGGTTTATAATGTTAGCTTTTAGATCTGGAATGAATGTTTATGAAAACCATAAGGTTGGGAGATTATTTTGTTATATATGTTTCCAGTTGTCATGGTGCATTAACTAGAAATCATTGTTCATAGTTTAATTCTGAATTTTCCTTCTGTCCCTTTGATTCGGGTTTCATCTTTATGGCAATATTGCACTGTGGTAGTTTGAATAATGTCCCCCAATAGATTCAAAAGTTTATTATAATTGTAAATTGTCTCCAGCCAGTTCTGGAGGGAGGAAGTATGTCACCTTGGCCAGATCCTAGGGTGCAGCCCTAAGGTGTTTCTGGGGTGGGTCTGGAATTCTAGCTATACATATGCAAAAAGCAGTCTGAGCTCAAGCCTGGAGTTCCTCTTGTTTGCTAGTTTGGAGTGTCCTTGCTTGAGGTGCTGGTGGTGGGTTTGTCTGTCTCTGCTTGGATCTGTGAAATGGGGCCAGCCTTTTTTCTTAACTTCCCCTGGATCTGTTAGTTCAATAATAAATACTCCCCCCCCCAAATTGTGCCTGGTTTGGAGATTCATCCCAGCAACGTGTGACTGACTACAACATGCACTGTATTGAGAATTATACTCTTACAGTAGGTCCTTTTAAAATATTTTTATTTATTTGAAAGAAGAGAGAGAGACTATGAAAACACCAGGGCCTCCTCCCCCTACCAGAAGCATGAGCCACTTGTGTGGCTGGCATTACGTGGGTTCTGGGGAATGGAACAGGGACCTGCAAACTTTGAGCCATCTCCCCAACCCTCTTATAGGAAGGCTTGAAACCAGGTGGTGAGCTTCATACTTGTTCTCTTTCTCCGTTTTTAGTGTGTGTGTGTGTGTGTGTGTGTGTGTGTGTGTGTGTGTGGTGTATTCATGGGGTGGGGGCAGATTCATGTACCTCATGCCCACATGTGCAGAGGTTGGAGAAAAATGCTGAGGATTTTCTTGTGCTCCTCTTTATTTTATTTTTTAAAATATTTTATTTTATATTTTATTTATTCATTTTCAAGCTGATACACACACACAAAGAGAGAGAGAGAGAGAGAGAGAGAGAGAGAGAGAGAGAGAGAGAGAGAGAGAGAGAACACACCAGGGCTACCACCTTGTGGGTCTGGTTTATGTGGGTACTGGGGAATTGAACTTGGGGCCTTAGGCACTGGAGGCAAGTGCCTTAA